>JASSUY010015973.1:0-16936 GCA_032466535.1 Forpus xanthops | reverse complement strand
ATGGGGCAGTCACAGCTTCTCTGGGCAACCTGTGCCAGTGTCTCACTACCCTCACAGTGAAGAATTTCTTCCTAATACCTAATCTAAATCTGCCATCTTCCAGTTTAAAGCCATTTCTCCTTGTCCTGTCACTACATGTGCTACATTGTGCTGCAACGTTCAGTTTTTGGTTACTCAGCTCTTAACTGCTCTATACCATGGCATGTTGGATCTTTCCAGGCAGGCTCTTCTCTGGCTATCATTTATGTCTCCAACCAGCTGCATGACTGCTCTCACAAAGGACATGAACTACTTCACACAGCAGTGATGTCTTGTTGGCATGTGATTTACTTGGATGGGCATGTTGTCTAGACTTCCAGCTGGGGAAACAGGAAATGAATAAGGCATTTACCTCATAGTAAAAAGACCTCTGAGTAGCATCTGAACCTAAAAATATAATTTGTATTTATCTTAGCATATTTCGCAGGCATTCCAATAGATACTTCACATAAAGAACAGGAAATGTCTCTGAAGCATATCCTTAGAGAAAACTGGGAAAGAAATTTGAACTTCATCTACATACAACAAGAACTTGAAATCATGAGAACTGAAACACACAGTGAGAGGACAGGAATGTACAAGTGACTTCACTACAGTAAAATGGAGAGAACTTCTGGACATATAAGTGTTAAAGGTTTGGAATAGCTAAGAAACTGGCAAATGAGGTAGCATACCACCAGTGTGTCCTTAGCGTGTCAGCAGTAGCAATATGCTAGCTTGTCATTGCCACAGTTATGCTGTTATAAAAAGAAATAACTCATGGCCTTTCAAGCCTGAATCAAATGGGATATATTTCTGAATCAGAATATTATATTATTAGAAAACCTTCTCTGGCAATTAACATACTGGCAGCAGCAGGAGCTGATTGGTTACTTCTGTGACTGTTTCAGATTCTTGCACAAGAGTGACACTTTTCCTAGAAAAGGTTTCAGTGTGTTTGCTTTCTGGTCAAGTTACTCACCAGTGTTACTACCTACATTCATCCCTTGAAAGCAAAGCTTTGAATGGCCAGATCAGAAAATGAATTGTGGGTAGGGTTAAAATCTTAAATCCAAAATGAAGCTCTACATCCCCTTCCATCATTAGTATTCGGCATGTGACAAATGCACAGTTTGAAACACACTCTCCATCATTCAGCATTTCTCTAGGGGATCTTAAGCAAAGTTTATACAATTGGTCCATGCATTCTTCAAAACAAGCCCATGTCCAAGGAGAGTGCTAAATTGCATGGACAAAAATTGTCCATACAAATTCATACTCTAGTACATCCACTGCTCATGAGAAGGCTGAATGGAATGTGATAGCTTCATTCAAACAGAGTGCATTTAGTTCAGACATCAAAAGCTGCGCTCTGAAATATGTATGAATTCTGCTTATAAGTAACTGATAACTCTTTGTTCTTAGAAAAAAAAACCCTACTCTCAACAAATTTCAGTAGAAAATGAAGTGCGTGTTTGAGACATAAATCAAGGTCTTCAATTAGGATGTCCCTTAAAATGACCGTTATGTAGGGAAGTTTTACTTACAAAGAAACTGGTAAAATTTGAGAGAAAATAAAAGAAAAAAATATCACAGTGTAATTTATTGGCACTCAATCCTCTACTGCTATAAAACAAGATGTTCAAGAAATCGAGTTGAGTTTAGATGTGCCACATTGTACAACTGTGGAATTCCCACAGAATACACGGGCTCTTATTCACAGAGTAAATTTTTAGGCTGGATCATTTGTGTTAAACGTATTAAAATGGAAATAATAAGTACTAATTTGCAAGAGCTAGTAATTAACTTCTCAGGAGAATGTTCAGGGGAACCTAGGCGTGGCTTTTTTGGTTCGTTCAGAAGGTATAAAGTGTAGTTCTTGATAAGAAAGAGTGATCTCAGAGTAAATGAGGACTGTCCTCAACACTTGTATCTAACACTGAAACTCTTACAGGATATGGTCCAGTGTTATTCCAGAGAACTGCAAAGTACAATAAAAACTAATTTTGCCCCTGCAAGGAGGGTAAGAAAAAATTTGGGCATTGCTATCTGTTTTAAGCAATGGCTTAACCCTATAAAATCTTCATAACTGGAAAGCAGAAATGGGTGATGAGTAAGCATCCCAAACAACCTGAACAAGAAATACTTTGAGAATACACCAAAAACGTGAAGAGGTTTTATCATTTTAATATTAATTGAATAAAAACAATTATTCTTGATTGTTATCAATCAAGAGTTTCTGTTATTTTATCATGGAAAAATTATTATTGAACTACAGCTGAGGGAATGAATTTGAAAGTCTGGAGATTTTTTTCTGGATAACCATGCTGAGTATCCAGACACTGAAGTCTGTGGGAGCTCTTTTGCTTTGTTCCTTTGCTCCTCATCCTGCACATTTTTATGTCAAAATGCTATACTTCAAGTCTATTGGTTGAACACTTCTAAGAGGACCCTGATCCATGAGATTGAAATGGTTTTTTTGGGTTTTTTTTTTTTTTTAGTTCTTTTTTTTTTGTTGTTGTTGTTGTCTACATTCTCATTTTTTTCTTGATTTTTACATTCTTACTTTCTTCTTACATTTAGGCTTTCAGCCTAAAGACACTGAGCTTGCCCACCCCATGTGGGACAAACCCATCCAAAGTTCCTCAATCAGGTGTCTAAGGGCATCTGTAGGTTTTGGTCTAGATGTGCTGCTCCCCCTGCAAATCTAGAATAGCAGTATATGCCCTTTGGCACCAGAGTATTAAGTGGTTCAATTCCAGTGTTCCTGGACTTTGAATATTTAAGTTTCATTGGAAAGCAGTCTGCTAGAACAGAAGGAAAACAGAGCGTGCTGGAGTAACGCTATGAAAATCAACAGGGTGCTTCAGAAAGCCTACAAAAAGATGATAATATTCTACAATAGTTATACATTAATATCTGAAGGGCTTGTTTTCATTTAGTGAAGTTAAAATCTGTGAGTCACATTAAATTCTGTGTATTTTGTATACTTATATTGCCTTATGTTTGTAAGCCTCATTTTTCCATTGCAAATACCTATTTTACACAGCCTGAACTCTCTCAGATGCATAAGTGTCACTCCTATTGTGTATTGGTATAACCAAAAGAACATTAGGATTTGTTGTGTAAATGTGAGAACATGCCATCTGTTTGGCAATGGGAAGCTGAAAACTGAGGGAAAACATTAGAGGTGTTAGAATACCTACCAGCTGGAAACTGAGGGAAAACATAAGAAGAAATAAAATATCTGCCAGTTGGAAAACAGAAAGATACAGCTGGTTGCAAAATGCCTGCTTCAAGGGTGTAAATTCAGACGGCAAGCTGCAGAAAGACATGCTGGGAAAAATTTCCTAAAGACAGCCTTGAACTAGAAAATTATTACATGTGGAGAAATTGCTGGGAAGGTGATCTGAAAAACATGTTTTTTACTGTGGTGTAGATACCACTGTTCTCACACATTATACATCTGTGATGTTTACTTTCCCAGACAGAAGCCAGTAGAAAACAATATTAAAGGAAAGAGCAATATAATTTCAGTAGGAAAAATTACAGCGGCATTGTCAACTCCACACTGATCTCTGTCTGGTTCAGTAATTAATAACTTCAGAAGCAGAGATAAACACTCTACTGTTCCTGTTTATTTGATGGTTTTGATTAATTAAAGTACAAGTTTCTTTTAAAAACTCGAGACTGCCTTTAATTATAACACTAAGTGTGGCACTTTGTTCTTCAGTAGCATTGCACAGTGCGTGCAGACAGTTTTGCTGATTGAAGAGGTTTAAAAAATAAGGCAGGCTGTGTGGACATTTAGTAGCTGACTACAGCAAAATTGGTTAATGACTAGTATCATCTAAATGAGGCAGCAAACTGAAAGCCTCATAATCTCTCCCCATGCACAAATTTTAATTAAATAATTATAATGTCCTTGTTGTAATTATTTATCAGTAACTATGCTCCTGAGTATTGTCTCTTTTGCTTTCATCTATTCTGTCAGCTCAGCTGTACAATGAAAAAATCAGTTTCAAAGATCTGGTATGATTAATTCTTATTACCGAGGGCCCTATTCTGCTGCCATTATTCAACCTGATTAGTCCTTTACTGCACAATTAGTTATATTGAATTCAGCAGTTCTACGCATGCATTTAGGCACTGCTCAAAAGAGTGGCAGAATTGAACCCCAACTAACAACAGATTTGGGGATGATGGTCTAAAAGCATTTTGAAGATACCGGTTCACATTTTCATCCTGTTGGTGAGAAGCCAATCAAGAAAAGAGCTTCAGGTGCTGTTGAGGCTAGTTCAAATGCTTGGTGCCTATCCTTGCACTTGAGGACATAGAAAGACAGCTCAGCCACCAGAGCCTTCAACTTCCTGCTGAGTATGTGTCCTTTATGCTTTCTTTCTAGCAGCAAAGCCAGACTCCCACTTCTGTTTAAAATTATCGGTCTTTGCTTTAAGCAGCAGCCTGGTTGATCAAGGGCTGGTAGAGGATGGGGAAGACCCAAATTCATTACTCTCCTCACCCCCAGGGGGGAGCATGAAGCATTTTCCCACATTACAGAAGACTCTTCCGAATTATGAGAAGAGTTCTTGGTGTGGGATTCTGTCCTATATAACAGCAGTGGAAACTGTCTGCAGTCACACACATATAAGCTCATGTCAAGTTACTCTGCAAGTCTCTGGGGTTGTTTGTTGGCATCTTAGCAACTATCAATAAGGTTTCAGTTTTAAAATAAAATTTAAATAATTTTCTTGAGCTCTGTTCTTTTAACAGGTAAGCTGCCTTCACACGTTAGAGTGTATCAATACTCAAATCCCAGACACAGAAATATCTCCTTCTGTGACACAATGGAGACCAAATAAGCTGAATTGTATAAAGAGAAAAACCCACATCAAGGGCTGAAGGACAAAATGTAGTATTGTAATCAACAGTGTTCCTGCCAGGTCTCAATCAGATGGTTTGGCTATTGTCAAATACTGCTAAATGCAGCAAGACGGCATCTGTAACTGCACTGCCTCAGACAACTTGGTTTGCTTATGCTCGTATGGCATTTTACTGCTAAACTGCAAATCCCAAAATGAGCAATGAAAGCAGCAGAATCAAAGAAAAACTAGGGCCCACTTGAACCCATGATGAGTTTTTTCAGCAAATTACACTGCTTTGTTAATATATGTGTCATGATTGCAGAAATCTGCTTTTATATTGAGGGTGAAATTTCTAGGCTGAGGAAGAGAAAGATCTGGAGGACTGCCTCTTGGTTTCTAATACCCAGCTGAGCTGGGACACACACTTGATGCAGAAGTATCCATTCCCAGGCAAAACCCCAGTCAGCATGTAGAGTCATACTTTTCCTTATCTGACAATAAAAATTTAGATGTGAGCATAAAGCAGTAGAACACCTAAATGACAAGCAACAGTTTACTAAAGCCATACTGTGGTCAAAGACAGATATACAGAGAATAACACAATAATAAAAAAGACAAACAACTAGTACAGATCAAAGTCAGAATATAGTACAGTTTTCTCTGCAGTTGATGCTCTGTATTTTCTGAGTCTGCTTCTTAAAAGCAAATATCTAAATACAAAAATTCAGTTTAGTTTATGGATATTTAATTCTGGAAAATAAATCAGAAATATACAAATCTAAATTCCTGGGAAAACAGAATATGAATATTAAAAATACATGGAGAAAGAACTTATGAAAAATTAAAATTAAAAAAATAGAATATATTTATATGTAACTAGTTTTAAATAACAAAAGCCCTTACAGAATATGTAGAAACGATATTTTGTTCAATGAATAGAGTAGGTATTAGTACCAACATTTCTTCTCCTATTCAAGGCTGGGTTGGACATAGCCTTGGGTAACATGGTTTAGTGTGAGGTGTCCCTGCCCATGGCAGGGGATTGGAAATAAATCCTTTCCAACCCTAACTATTCTATGATTCTATGATTATGTGTCTTATGTATCTGTGTTTAGACACATGGCAAGCAGTTATATCTAGAAATACGAATAAAAGTGAATATCTCTCAGCATTCTACTTTCTAAAATGGAAATTTTTGCTATACCTGAAACTATATAATTATATCACTCAGTTAACTGCCATTATAAACTATTATGAAACCTTATACAAGAGCGTGCCATTGTCACATAGTAGGGATGGCTTGAGAAAGTAGATTTCTCAGAAACATTGTGTAAGATATAATTTAATCCAGAAAATGAAAACAAACATCTTTATTCAAAGTACTCTGTGATAGGTGTAGATGAAAGATCTTTCTCGCTCCCCTAGTGTTGATGCAACTTGCTGAAAAATGTGGACAGAAAGGATCCCTTTCCTCCAAGTGGTGTTTATATTTGCAGTTCTCCAAATTCCTGCTAGTAGTGACCTGAATAATAGACATCATGGTGGGCAATGTCTCTTAGTGTCTGCTGGGTTGCTGGTTTAACACTCCTCTTAAGAAAGTTATGCAAAATGAAAACCAGATACCAATCTTGTTATAAGCAGTTAGACTTCTCATCAGGAAAACCTCATTTTTATATAGATTGAATTATAATTTTAAATTAAAAGCTTTTTAAAAAGGCTAAGAGTCAAAACACATTAAAACCAACAGGAAGAAATTCTTTAACAGTACCAGGAAGAACACACTAAATAAGTGACTAGGTCAACTGGACCACTAAAGTTGTAATTAAAAAGGATGGAGAGATTGTGGAGAAATTACATGAATTCTTTGTAATCAGCCTTCACTAATGAGGATGAGGCAGCCATTTCTAAGTCAAGGTTAATTTTTACAGATGAGGCATTGTCAAGGAAAGTGGCCTCTGAATATAAGGCATTAGAGCAACTAGATAAAGTTAATGGTAGAAAAACCCTGGGGCTGGAGAGTATTCATCTGAGAGTTTTAAACAGAAAAACAAAAAGTAGCTGAACTACTCACTAAAATATGTAATATATCTCCAATAGCAGCAGCCATTCCTGAGGATTGTTTTTTATGTAAAGAATGAAAGAACAAAGGATGACCTTGGGAATTATAGAAAAAAAGAACGGTGCTTTAGTAACACTGAAATTGTCCAAAACTATTTCCATAAGCAGCCATTAAAGGACCTTTTTAAAACTAACTGGGTATTTTGAATTGATCTCCGCAGCTTCTCTGGGTGTAATTTTTATTTTCCAACCTCACAGAAATCCAGGAAGGAAGCCACAAAGGTTTAGACAGGAATACCAATAGGTATAATTTACCTTGACTTCCAAAAAGCTTCTGACAAGCTAAAGACTAAAGGCTATTAATAAACTACTAAATTGCTAGAGACTTTTACTAAAGAATGTTGCCAAATATTAATGACTGCAGACTGAGAACAAAAATTCTGTCATGCTTCAAATACTGGTTGGTGGATGGAATATGGTTTGTGAGTACTCATTAGACAGCCTGAGTGACTCAAGACTTAACTTACTGTAAATTCACAAATGGCCTACAGGAAGGATGGTAAATTTTTCCTGGCTAATCTTACCTTGCAGAGGCCAGGAAACCTGTATTACTTAACCCACCCACCCCCCAACAAAAATACCAAACACAAAAACAAAAAACCAAGATACCACCAGCAATACCTGCAGCAACCTTTGGGAAAGCCCAGCACTTCCCAAGTGGTCCCTTGAGCTGCAGGGCATTTGCATGCCTGGTGAACACAAGATGAATACTCACTTCCCAACACATCTGATGGGATGTGCTGCACAGGAAGCAGGAGCTGCTGCAGAGATGCAGGATCAGCTTTTAAAAATAAACTACAACATGCAGGAATAAAATCACTTAAGAAGGGCATAGGATAAATTTTGGGGTGTAGAAATAGGTTTGTTCTTCAAACAAAACGAAAAAATACCAGTGCATGTCTTCAAGCCAAACATCCAGTTTGTTCTTAAGTTTTACCTCATTACTGCAGTTACCTAAAGTCTCTCTGACTTGGCCTTTCTTTAATGAAAGTAACAGCTATTTTGGGAGAATATTTAGTTTGTTGGTGATATTAAATTGTTGGAGAATGTTGCAGAAAGAAAGATTGTGAAAATCATGATGAATAATGGAGACAGGCATATTCTGTGGCACAGTGAATCATTAGGGATAATATGCAAAACTATACACAATGTATTACTAGATATTTCACGAATAATTTTGCATCCCAAGTACTCTCATAGCCTATTATCACCTTGAGAATGAAATAGATTAATTCTGAAAGAGTTTTGCAGCTAAATCCAGCACTTTGTGATTTTTTTCATTATCAGAACTGTAAGTTTTCACAGGTGCTAACTTTCTTACAGCAATCACAATTAAGGTTTGGATTAGTGTTTAGCAAAACAGTAACTATACTACCTACTGATTATTGATAGCAGTGAGGGTAGAGCAATACAGCATTTAACATCATAACATCATCCATGCTGTCTTAACCTTTATAGCATATTCTAACCTTTAAACAAAAGAATCGTGGCTTTCTTACATTTATAGATAATTCATTTTGTTGCTGAGCTAGTAAAGTATAAATAACCATGATTTAAACTTTTGTCTTACTTACATAGCTAATGAGATGTTGCTACTTTCCAAAAAGGGAGATAATATTAAATGAAATTAGTTCTTACTGTTGCTACACCATATTAGGGCTTTTGGAAGTTTAGTTATTTGTTAAAGGCATGATTTCTTCAGCTAAACAGGCCAGTGAAACTTTCTAGGGCATTGTAGACCAGGCCAGAGTGACTTTTTCATTTACATGTTAATGGAGTCTACTCTGAGTAAAATTAATTGAAGAATATGCATAAAGATTTGTTTGCTCTGTGGACAGATGCAATGGAAAAATCTGTTTAAGGCCATGCACTAGGGTATGAATATTGATGTGAATGGGAAAGTAAATTATTATGTGAAAGTCATTTTTATCACATATGCAATATAGTTTTAATTCCACGGAGAGAAAAACATATGCAGTTTCATACATTCCTAAATTTCAAATAAGGGACAGCAGTGATTAAGAAAATAATATATTCTTTGCTTCCCTATTGTGCTTCCTGCAGTGTTTCTGTATTTCTTGTTCTAAATTGCTGTTTCTCAACTGTCAAGGTGGACAGGCTCAGTGGGTTGTGCTTGTATATCCTTGAAGCAAGTATATCCTTGAAGCCTCTATGAATGTACCAGCTGGAATATATTTTCCTTTCCCCTTGCATTTTCTCCACATCTTTTGAAGCCACGTGAAAACAGAGTATTTCCTTTGAGGGACCACAAGCAAGCAGGTAGGGACAGATTTGCTGTAGCTTGATGTGTGAGGATGTTTTCCTGCCTGTTTCCTGTCAACAGCCCACCAAGAAGAGATAATATGCTTTGAACAGCATACACCTGCTGCTGGACTGCCAGAATCTGAACCAGTGAAAAGTATGGGTATTCATCCATGCGTGGCCATGGAGATAGGCAAAAAAGATACCCAGATTTTTTAATTGAAGAGTGGAAAGTGTCTGTGCTGTTATTTTTTAGTTCAGTTCCTTTCACAGAGCCAACTTTTGACCCTGAGCAGCTCAAGATTTAATTCACTTGTCTAAAGATCTAGTGCCATCTCAGAAATCCTTTGATTCCAGAGGTCGTTCCAAGAGAGTGCAGATGTCTTTCACATATCCTAACTTATATCTGGTACCCCATGTAGGTATCTGGGATATTCTGGAACTTCTAAAATGGCAGTGGATGTCCATGCTTCAAAACTAAGATGAGTTTTCAGGATGGGATTCAGTTTGAGATTAAGACGCCTGGATGCAGATATCTACATGTAGCTGTTGACACAAGACCTTAGTACCTAAATCCCAATAATAGGCCATGGGATTCAGCTGAGTTGCCAAAACATTGAGCAATTTTAAATACCCTTGGGTTTATCTGAGACATGCACATGGGGCTGGCAGATGTGACACAGTCCTGAGTGGAAACTGGAGGCCAGGTGGAACTCCTTATGCATTGGAAATGCTAACATTCATCTTCATTTAGCCAACTGAACAGTGACTGCCATTCAGCATTCAATAAATACCAAAATGCATTTTTCCTAAAACATCATTTCAGCTTTTTCACAGAAACTAGCAAATGTCACTGTATATGGTTTTGATGTTTGATGTTTGCTTACTTCTTACAAATACGGTGTTGCTACTCACAGTATTGCCAAAAATACCATTCAGAAAGAAACCCAGTCGCATTTAGCATGATGTAAATTGAGGCAGAAGTGCAATGCCATAGGTGCTAGGGGCAAAATTCAGCTTCATGCACCCCTAGACAACCTGACAGAGACCAAAACATTATTGCATGCCATGTTCTTTAACTATACCACCTGCAAGAGCAACAAACAGAGTGCAACCTAGAAGTCCTAACGCATACCACAAATCACGTGAGAATTACCATGTGTACAAAAGAGCCAAAGGGAGAAATCTGTGTCACTATTGAGCCACTCCAGTAGCAGACTATGACTCCTTTCTCCCTGCTCCCAGCCCTATGCTTCTGTTACTTCCTGACACTGTCTCTGGGATATATCTGATCCCATGGAAACTGGATTGAGGGAAGTAAGCTAGGAGGAAACCAGTATTTACGAAGAGGTGAATAATTATAGCTAAGTAACCAAACACTTTTCTGCTAGTTTAGTGAGCTGACCCAGTTCAAGAGCCAAAGCCAGCACAATAGAAGTCTGGAAGACTGGGAAAAATGAGACATTTTTTGTGGCAACATACTTTTAACTTGACTGAAGTGTAATATATGTGTATTCCCAGGTGTATGGATCGGTTGGTTTTAAAACAATTTTGAATCATAGTGATATCGACAATATCCTTAAAATACAGTTGGAGTCATCTTTTCCAATAGAAACATAGCTTGAGTAATAAAAAATATAATTAATGATATTTGTTTTTCCCCTCACAGACATCTAATATATGGTGCTTTATGAAAGCTGACAAAAATCCTGAGTCATAGGAGTGCCAGAGATGTAAGTGATAGATGAGATGTGGAGTCTCACAGTATGCCAAGCCCAAAGCCCAGACTCTGAAGTGTGCCCTGTGTAATGGAGCTCCCTAATCTAGCAAGAGCTGTCTCAGAGGTATGTGGAGCATGACCATCAAAAGCTTGCCCTTATTCTGAACAGCTGAAAATGCAACAGAAAACTGTACACAAATAAGCAGATAGGTCTTCACATTCTTAACAAAACTGTGTGCATGTGGGACCACTGCCCAGTTCATCACACTGCATCTTCACACTAACGTGTAGTTGAACTTCACATTTGCTTTATTTTACCTTTACACTACTGGCAAATTTTTACCCTCTAAATTACTATGGATTCTCTTTCACATGTTTATTTCATTAGCACAGAGATCTAATAAGACTGAGTCAACAGGCTCGGAGCTGCTAATCTAGTCCTGTCAGATATGACGTTCTACAAACAGGGTGTATAGTTGCTTTGGACAGGAGCTGGATTTGTTGGATACCAATTCAGTTGCTTTATACAATCTCCTAACAGCTGAAAGAAATTGCAAACAGTAAGTAACCTCTTATTTATGACAGACAAAGACTGAAGTGGAAGAAAAAAGAAACAGTAGAGACTGAAACATGTATTGCATTTAAGATTTTGAATAGTAGCACTCTGATATAAATTTAGGTCTGTAATGCAAGTATACTGATTCTGGGTTTGCTGTCCCCACAAATACTATGGTTGTACTGGGATCTTTTGGGAATCCTCATTAACTCAGCCAATTCAGGCACATTGAATAGGTATGAAGAGAAACTACAGGGAACTCAGCTCCTAAACTTAGGCCTTGCATCACACTTCAATTATATGCCTCAGATGAGGGTGGGAACTAGATGATCTTAAGATCCTTTCCAACCCTAACTATTCTATGATTCTATGATAGTTTTAAAAGTAGATGGTGTAAACCCCCTGTTTTGTATCTAAGTCATTCAGTGGACCATTTGGAAACACTAACAGACCATTCAAAAATGGAACAGAGAAGCAGGGTTCATGGCAAACCATGCTGCCTCCAGTACTTGCATCTAAACAACAGGCTCTCTGATGACATAGAGTTAGAAGAGATGCCCTTCTTTCACTGGACTACATAAAATTGATAGAATGAAATTAGCAGTAAAGAGTTTCCAGATCAGGGTTTGGCCTCTTGGGGATAATAAATTAGACTAAAAGATACACAACAGCATTTCAGCAACTGAGTACCATGCTTTGTTAGGTTACTTGAGACATTACAAGTAATGTATTGTTTTGCTGTACCCATGTACACCATTAAAGTCGTTCCAGTGTGGCATAGAATGAGTAAGTTGAGATTGCAATATGCCAGCTGGAGAATATTAGGGAAAAATGTTCCTTCAATTTCTGCTTAATGTTCTGATGAAAATAAAGAAGCCACTCACTTGTACTTGCAAATACGTTTACTTACACTACTTTATAACTATCATTCTCTGACTTACACTGGCTCCTGCAACATCTCTTGAATATACTTAGTTTTCTTGAATTTCTTTCAGACTTTTAGGAGGGAGTGTTTTCTTTCCATCATGTTTCTTTTGCAGGTAAAAAAAAAAACAAACAACAAACAACCCCAGATGTAATTAACTGTAGTAAGATGTTGCTGCAGTTGTTTGGGGGTTTTATTTTTATAATGGAACTATGTTAGAAGGAAAAATTATATAAACATATAAGCCACATTTAGCAATGGGCTACATAAAAGTTTTATGGAGACAAAACCCTACAGGGTTCTTTTAGAGATAATTATTCCAATATGCAAATTAAAACTGTGCATTATTCATTTTTTTGTCAAATAATTTTCATTTGCTTTGCTGCTCCTATAATAAAAATCTGCCAACAGGGTTTCCTCTTAACTCATCTAAGGAAGCCTGTGAAGAACACTCCATATTTAACTCTCTTTTAGATCACTGTGGCTTGAGAATACTTTTAATCTCTTTTCCATTTATAACTGTACTGCTTGACCTTTTTGCAGCAAGGTGTCTTGTATATAAAATGTCAAAGAGAGGATTATAGACATGGGACAAAGATATAGTTTAATTAAAAAAAGTCCTGTGAGACTGAAAAAGGTTACTGGCCCAGATCACAAATATTTAATGCCAGATTACTATTTATGATGTTAAAATAACAAAAAAGGGTTTATGGGTAACTTGTAATTGACCAACCTTTACAGATGCATATGATAATATTAAGCTTCAAGTAATAACTTTCATATTAGCTTGGAAATTAGTTTTAAAAATTTAAGAAATACCTTCTTAATGTTTTCTGTCTGCTAGAGAACTATCTTTACAAACGAAATGAGTTAATGGTTTAAAGTCTAATTCAAAATGGTGCAGTAAGAGTGTATAAAATAAAGTGTGTGGTTTTGCAATTTATTCACATGATCATTAGTTTCCATCTCTGACATTTAGGCATGGATAGGAGAATGGGTTTAATACAGAATGAATGGTTAAGAAAGACCAAACTAGATTTGTTGCTGGTTTCCGTCCCCAAAATAGCGAATACATTCCACATCTGAACTGTTCTACCAGGCTTCTTTACTCTTTTTCATGTTGTGGGTTAATGTGATGAGAAGGTCCTTTTTGCAGTTCAGAGAAAAGGGGAGGCTGTGCACAAATGTTTCCAGAAAGAACCCAATTCACCAGTTAGTTCGGGAATCAAAATGATGGCAGTGACCGTATTTTGGTTCCAGACAGAGTGCTAACAGAATAATGATTCAGCAATGAAAAACCAAGGAGATTTGAATCCCAATTTTAAGAGAAGCAGGGCAGCCACAGAACTCTGCCTTTCACTGAAAAAAGCTCATTGCTGTATCAGAGAAAAACTGGCACTATTTATGCAATTATTTCAGTTAAGGCGTAGTAAATGCACTGTGTAGTGCTAGTTTGCACCTATGATAATTTGATTTCTACTCGTTAATATAATGCCAATTTCATGACTTTTAGTTAGTCATTATGTTAAATTTTGTAAGAGACAAAGACAGTTAAAGAATAATATAGACTTTTATAAGAAATATTTTTAGAGGAAAGTAGAGAAAAGGATAAGATGAAAAGAAAATGCTTCTTCTGTGTGGCAATAGGACTGCTATAAATATCCACAGCTGATTTTGAATATGAGTAGAGATATTTATAACAATATTAGACAAAATTACTACCAAAATTCCCATGAGAGGCCCCATGTCACTGTGGGGTACTCTGGAATTTCCAGGTTCTGAATGGAGAAAAAGTCCTCCTAACAGAGGCAGCACTTAGACATGTCCTACTCTGCCAGTCAGCACATTTCAATACATATAATAGTGTAGAAAATGAAGGTGAAGACAAGACTGACAATGAGGATGAGGATTTGAAGAGTAGCTTACCCAAAATATGATGAAAACATTTCTTCAAATTGTTACCTTTTGATTGAGAGATCTGATAATTTCCATCTTACAGCTTTAAAAATCTGATGAAAAAACAACAGATATTCTAAATAATCTTGCATGATTACTGCCTGGTTGGGAAATAGCACATGCAGTACCTCAGAAACAAATAAAAAAATAAATTGAATACTTGAAGAAACTGTAGCCTAATTTTAAGCCTACACAGGACTTGTAGATGTTAATAATTAAAAGCATGAGTAAATGGAAAATGTGGTATGGTGCAATACCTATTTTCCAGCATCACTGTGGTTGAAAAGTCTGGTATCATCATTTGATCAGAAAATGTTTTATAAACAAATGAAATGTGATGCTTGGAGCAATGTAGAGATATTCCAGCAGCTCAAGCCAATGAGCCAGCTTCAATTGGAGCTCGGCTCAGATGCCTCTATAGAAATGCATGGGGAACAAACAGGAGGAATTAGAGGTATGTGCACCTCTACAGGGGTATGATATGATAGGCATCACAGAAACATGGTGGGGTGGCTCCTACAACATGTGTGTTGGAATGGAAGGTTACAGGATCTTTAGGAAAGACAGGCCCTGCAGGCAGGGAATGGAAGTTGCTATTTATGTTAGGGAGAAGCTGGAGAGTATGGAACTCTGTCTGGGGACAGGTGGGCAGCCAATAGAGTGTTTGTGGGTCAGGGTTAAGCGGTGAACAGTATTGGCAGATGTTACTGTGGGGATCTCTTATAGACTGCCTGATCAAGAGGAATCTGTGGATGAAGCACTCTATAGACAGGAATAGCCTCATGCTTGCAGGCCCTTGTTCTCATGAGGGACTTCAACCACCCTGATATCTGTTGGAGGGACAGCGCGGCCCAGCACAAACAATCCAGGAGGTTCCTCAACTGTGTGGGAGACAGCTTCCTTCTGCAAGTAATAGAGCAGCCAACGAGGAGAGGTGCCATTCTTACCCTCGTGCTCACCAACAGGGAAGGGCTGGTTGAAAATGTGGCACTCCAGGGTAGCCTTGATTGCAGCAAACATGAGATGGTTGAATTCGAGATCCTCAGGAGAGTGAGAAGCTCATTGCCCTGGACACCAAGAGAGCAGACTTTGGCCTCTTCAGGAAACTGCATAGTAAGGTTCCATAGGATATAGATCTAGAGGGCAGGAGGGCCCAAGACTGTTGGTTGATATTCAAGGATCACCTGCTGCAAGCTCAGGAGTGATGCATCCCTACTAGAAGGAAGAGCTGCAGGAGGGCCAGGAGACTTGACTTCCTTGGATGGAAAGGACCTGCTGAGGAAAACCTGAAGGAAAAAAGAGGCTTATAAGAGGTATAAGCAAGGACAGGTGGCCGGGGAATAATGCAGGGATGTTGTCCAGGAAACTAGGGACCAGGTTAGGAAAGCTAGGGCCCAGTTAGAATTAAATTTGGCTAGGAATGTGAAAGATAACAGGAAGGGATTCCATAGGTATGTAGTGAATAAAAGACAGACAAGGGACAACATAGGCTCCCTCCAGAAAAAGAACAGGCTACTCTGGATTTCGAGAAGGCTGAGGTTCTTTGCCTCAGTCTTCACTTGCAAATGCTCTGACAACAGCACCCAAATCTTAAAAGGCAAATGCAGGGACAGTGAGAATGAAGACCCTAAGCCCACTGTAGGAGATGATCTGGTTCGAGACCACCTTAGGAACCTGAATGTGCACAAGTCCATGGGACCTGATGAAATCCATCTGCAGGTCCCAAAAGAGCTGGCAAATGAAGTTACTAAGCCACTGCCCAACATATTTGAAAAATCATGGCAGTCAGGTGAAGTTCCTGATAACTGGAAAAAAGGTAATATAACCCACATTTTCAAGAAGGGGAAAATGAATGAGCCAGGGAATTATAGACCAGTCAGTCTCACCTCTGTGTCTGGCAAAATCTTGGAGCAGATTCTCCTGAAGTCATGCTGAGGCACACGAAAAACAACAAGGTGCTTGGTGACAGCCAGCATGACTTCACTAAGGGGAAATCCTGCCTGATCAATCTGGTGGCCTTCTATGATGGGGCTGTGGAACTGATTGAAGAGGATAGAGCAGTTAATGTCATCTACCTAGACTTGTGCAAAGCATTCAACACTGTCCCACATGATAGAATCATAGAATCATAGAATAGTTACAGTTGGAAAGGACCTTAAGACCATCTGTGTCTCTTAAGTTGGAGAGACATCAATTTGATAAGTGGACCACTCGGTGGATAAAGAATTGGCTGGATGGCTGCAGGCTAGGAGATGTAGTCAATGGCTTAATGTCCAGCTGGAGACCAATAACCTGTGGAGTCCCTCAGGGATCGATGTTAGCACCAGTCTTGTTCAACATCTTTGTCAGTGACATGGACAGTGGTATTGAGTACACCCTCAGCAAGTTTGTCGATGACTCCAAGCTGTGTGGTTTGATTGATACGCTGGAGGGAAAGGGTGTCATCCAGAGGGACCTTGACATGCTTGTGAGGTGGGCTGATGCCAACCTGATGAAGTTTAACCATGCCAAGTGCA
>JASSUY010015972.1:0-13202 GCA_032466535.1 Forpus xanthops | reverse complement strand
GCCCTCCCCCCTTATACCAACCCCACCAAGCAGTGCACCCCCATCACCTCCTACCAAGCCTGGCCATGCCGTGCACACCCCCCCTGCACCACCACCCTTCTGGGTCTCTGCTCTGTTTCTACATCCTGGTAATGATGTGCTGTGGTATGGAATACCTCTTTGGTTAGTTTGGGTCAGGTGCCCTGTCTCTGCTTCCTCCCGGCTTCCCCTCCTCCTTAGCAGAGCAGAAAACTCTGAAAGTCCTTGGCCATCCTAAACATTCTAAGCCACAACTATAAACACTGGTGTTATCATCACTGTTCCCAAACCGGAACAGTGCTGCACCAGCTACTACGAAAAAGAAAAAAATGACTGCTGTTGCTGATCCCATGACAGTTTCCATTACCAATAATTATCAACTTACCACTTCTTTTCACCGTTGCTGACCGCAGAGCTAACTAAGGAAAACTCAAGGTAAAATTCAGTACAAAGCCTGGCAGAAGTCAAAAATCCTATTTGTTTTCCAAGAGCATATTTGGTTATTCTAAGTTACTCTAGAACCTGGTCCTTAAATGGTTTTATTGGTGTTATACTAGGGAAAAAAGTATTAATAATTTATTGAGAACACCTACTGCTTCAGACTCCTCATACTTCAGGAAAAAGTGTAAGTTATCTTGAAAACATTATTAATCATTCGGTCCACACACAAGGCAACCTACTTTGAGATATGAGATTTTAATACGAACAATCATGTCTGCAGCCATCCCATCTGGCCATGATACTCTTGGATTGCAAACGAAAGGGTTTGTGCAAATCTATTGCTTAGGCTGGAATTTCTCTAACTTGATTTAAATCACATTCTTAGATTATAGAAACCATAGAATCAAAGAATCATGGAATAGTTAGGGTTTGAAAGGACATTAAGATCATCTAGTTCCAACCCCACTGTCATGGGCAGGGACACCTCCCACTAAACCATGTCACCCAAGGCTATATCCAACCCAGCCTTGAACATCACTGCCAATGGAGCATTCACAACTTCCCTGGGCAACCCATTCCAGCGCCTCACCACCCTTACAGTAAAGAATTTCCTCCTCATATCCAATCTAAACTTCCCCTGTTTAAGTTTGAACCCGTTACCCCTTGTACTCTCACTAAAGTCCCTCATGAAGAGTCCCTGCCCAGCATCCCTATAGCTCCCTTTCAGATACCTGAAGGCTGCAATGAAGTCTCCACACAGCCTTTTCTTCTCCAGGCTGAATCGACCCAACTCTCTCATCCTATCTTCATAGGGGAGGTGCTCCAGTCCCTTGATCATCCTCGTGGTCCTCCTCTGGACTTTTTCCAACAGTTCCATGTCCTTTTTATATTGAGGACACCAGAACTGCACACAATATTCCAAGTGAGGCCTCATGACAGCAGAGTAGAGGGGCAGGATCACCTCCTTCGACCTGCTGGTCATGCTCCTTTTGATGCAGCCCAGGATACGGTTGGCTTTCTGGGCTGTAAGAGCACACTGCCGGCTCATGACAATTTTTTCATTAGCCAACAACCCCAAGTCCTTCTTCTCAGGGCTGCTCTGAATCTCATCTCTGCCCAACCTGTAGCTGTGCCTGGCATTGCTCCCACACAGGTGTAGGACCTTGCATTTGGCAAGGTTAAATACTATCAGGTTGGCATCAGCCTACATCACAAGTGTGTCAAGGTCCCTCTCGATGGCATTACTTCCCTCCAACACATCAACAGAATCATGCAGCTTGGTGTCATCGGCCAACTTGCTGAGGGCACACTCAATCCCACTGTTCATGTCACCAACAAAGATGTTGAACAAGACCAGTCCCAACAGCGATCCCTGAGGGACACCAGTCGCTGCTGGTCTCCAGCTGGACATTGAGCCATTGAGCACAACTCTTTGCATTCAGCCATCCAGCCAGTTCTTTATCCACCGAGTGATCCACCTATCAAATTGATGTCTCTCCAACTCAGAGACAAGGATATCATGTTGGACAGTGTCGAATGCTTTGCACAAGTCCAGGTAGATGATATCAGCTGCTCTACCCCAGTCCATCAGTTCTGTAGCCTCATTTTAGGCCAACAGATAGATCTGGCAGGATTTCCCCCTACTGAAGCAATGCTGGCTGTCACCAACCACCTTGTTGTTTTTCATATGCCTTAGCATACCTTTCAGGAGAGTCTGCTCCAAGATTTTGCCAGGCACAAAGGTGAGACTGACTGGTCTGTAGTTCCCCACCTCATCCATTTTCCCCTTCTTGAAAATGGGGATTTTATATTTCCCTTTTTCCAGTTGCCAGGAACTTCATCTGACTGTCGTGATTTTTCAAATATGATGGACAGTGGCTTAGCAACTTCATCTGCCAGCTCCTTCAGGATCCGCAGTGGATTTCATCAGGTCCCGTGGACTTGTAGACATTCAGGTTCCTAAGATGGTCTCGAACTAGATTCTCTCCTACAGTGGGCCCATGGTCTTCATTCTCATTGTCCCTGTGTCTGCCTTCCAAGACTTGGGTGGTATGGTCAGGGCATTTGCTGGTGATGATTGAGGCAAAGAAGTCATTAAGAACCTCGCCCTTCTCCAAATCCAGGGTAGCCAGTTCTCCTGATAGCTTCTGAAGAGGGCTCACGTTGTCCGTAGTCTGTCTTTTATTTGCAGAGTGCCTACAGAATCCCTTCCTTTTATCCTTAACATCCCTAGCCAAGTCCAATTCCAACTGGGCCTTTGCTTTCCTATCCTGCTCCCTGGTTTCCCCGGACAACGTCCCTGTATTCTTCCCAGGCTGCTTGTCCTTGCTTCCACCTTTTATGAGCCTCTTTTGTCCTTCAAATTTTCCTCAGCAGCTCCTTATCCATCCAAGGAGGTCTCCTGGCGCTCCTGCAGCACTTCTTTTTAGTAGGGATGTATTGCTCCTGAGCTTGTAGCAGGTCATCCTTGAATATCAACCAACAGTCTTGGGCTCCCCTGCCCTCTAGGGCTATATCCCGTGAAATCTTACTGAGCAGGTTCCTGAAGAGGCCAAAGTCTGCTCTCTTGATGTCCAGGGCAGTGAGCTTGCTGCACGTTCTTCTCACTGCCCTGAGGATCTCGAATTCAACCATCTCATGATTGCTGCAACCAAGGCTGCCCTGGAGTGTCACATTTCCAACCAGCCCTTCTCTGTTGGTGAGGGCAAGGTCAAGCACGGCACCTCTCTTTGTCAGCTCCTCTATTACTTGCAGAAGGAAGTTGTCTTCCACACAATTGAGGAACTTCCTGGGTCACTTGTGCCGGGCCATACCATATCTCCAACAGATATCAGGGTGGTTGAAGTCCCCCACGAGAACAACGGCCTGCTAGCGTGAAGCTGTTCCTATCTGTCTATAGGGCTCTTCATCCACTGAATCCTCTTGGTCAGGTGGTCTATAACAGATCCCTACAATGATGTCTCCCATCACTGTTCTCCCTTTAACCCTGAGCCACAAAGTCTCTGTCAACTGCTCACCTGTCCCCAGACAGAGTTCCATACTCTCCAGCCTATTTCTAACATAAATATCGACTCCTTCACCCCGCCTACCGGGCCTGTCTTTTTTAAATGGCCTGTAACCTTCCGTTCCAACACACCAGTCATAGGAGCCATCCTACCATGTTCCTGTGATGCCTATGATATCATACCCTTGTAGACATGAACACATCTCTAATTCCTCTTGTTCCCCATGCTATGGGCATTTGTATAGAGGCATCTGAGCTGAGCTCCAATTGAAGCCGGCTCACTGGCTGGAGCAGCTGGAATGTCTCTACATTGCTCTGAACGTTTACTATAGGTGCTGGCAAGTGACTGGGTGTGTTAGGATGGAATGATGCCTCCCTCCCCCAACACATCTAGTTTAAAGCTTCCTTGACCAGTCTGGCAAGCCTCCTACCAAATCTACTCTTCCCTTTCTTTGTCAGACCAGTTCCACCAGCCCCAGTAGACGTGGTCTACTAAATTGAGTCCCATGTTCAAGGTATTCAAACCCCAGATTGTAGCACCACCCTTCTAACCATTTATTAACCTAGCCAGTCCTCCTAGCCTTTTTAAGGTCCTGCTCTGTATCCTGGAGAATTTGGAACCAAACTCACTGAGGATAAGCAAAGATGAGCTTACATTGAACAATTATTAGAAACTTGCAGACTGACAAGCCAAAAAGAAATCAGTTTTTTGTTCAAAGAACAGAGGCAATAATAAACACAATATTTTATCAAGTATATTTTTTGCATTTATAGTCTCTCCATAATCATTCCAGATAAAGCAGAGGATGCCATTAGGCTGCTTGAAATAAGAAAAGACTGACACTGACTGAATAGACATGAGGATTTAAATGCTATCTGACATTATCAAATCAACCATTTTAAAGCAATGGTGAATTGAAGGTCCTTTAATCCACCTCTTAAATTTCCAAGAAAATAAGATTTATGTAAAACTTGTAATATAAATTTCATTTAAAAAAAATGGATTTTTTAAACATATTGACACATTATTAGACAAAGGCTATCTTTTTTATGTCTGCAGGAAGCAGAGGTATCAGTTACTATTGCAAGTGTTTCACCACAAATTATAATCCTAGTATTTGAAAATTAAAGAAGGCCATTAAAAAGCATGGGTCTGTGAGAAGTTCCAAGAGGAATACTGAGAGCAAAACTCAGCGGCGCTGCAGATGAGTCATTTTCCTGTTATTAGACATTCATTGCTATTCCCTGGCCTTGACTGGGTTTCTGAGATCCATATGAGTTTCTGAGTTCCATCTGACTAGTCAAATTCCTCTTGGCATAGCTAAACTAAGGCAAAGAGAAATATCTCCTTGTCTTGCTATGCTGAGAGACAAATGCAAGTCACCAAGGCATTCCCTTCCTGTCTCACCCTCTAAGACCAGGCATCCACTGGCAAGCTAGTATTTTTGATTTTGTAGTGGTTACAATGTGTGCTTACACATTGGACTCAAGATAGCAAACAAGCTGCACAGAAATGAGTCGCTATCTTCATCCTAATTTTGCCATTAATGAACTTAGTACAGCTGAGTCTGTGAGTATCCTGGAGACAAAGTTCTCTCCTCAAGTGACCGCAGCCTGGCAGGTCTTGTTAAGGCAGTGGGGAAAATGGCTTTCATTTCATGTCTACCTCTTTTCACTGTGCCACTGTCACTACAGGTGTTTCTTAGTTCATTATTCAAATATTTAGGGGTAAAATAATATGATCTATTCATATAATAGAATAACTTTGGTTTGAGGTTGGGGTCAAAGATTTGCTGGTGGAGATTAATGAAACATCAATGAAAACAGACATACCCATCTCTGTCTGCAAAGAATTTTGCTCACAGTCTTAAGAGAGAAAACTGGATCCAGCAAATAACTGATAAGGAATGAAAAGTAAAACTTTTTATTACCAGAACAACAAAGAAATTAGTATAGGGGATTTATATACTATACCCTCGACATGGCCTGATCCTCTGTTGTGTTGAGGGTTCCTTGCTATTGTTCACTTCAATAGAAGTCTTGTACGACATTCACAGCTCTTAAAGAATTAGAACTGTGCTACTGTAGCTATTATGCAAACCAGTAATATGCAAGAATATTAAATATAAATTAAACTGTAAGGGGTTTACCTTTGTTTTGGAAATGCAATGTGTGAAAACAGTTATAACTAGAGGCATAATTCTTATCAGATGCATACATGTATGCAAATATATATATATTTTATTTTTCAGGCCTTGAGCAACTGCAAGAATTAAAATTCCTATTGACCATTTAATTTTCCTCAAAAAGAACTGGAGGAGCAGGTCTGAAATACGGTCCTTTCATCATCAAGTTGATGAAGTATGTCAATAGGATTATACACAGGACAATGAGTACTGCTTCTCTTATAACAGTGGTGCTGGTATTTTCCATATGCATTGTGAAGTTGCAATGTCCAGCCTTTTCAGCCAAGGTTATTGTAACATTTCCAGACAAAAAGAAAACCCGATGAATAATACATTGGAATTAATCTAGATTTCAGAAAGATTTTATATGGTTCATGTGATGCAGAACATAAAGTGTTCACATAATTAAAATCTATTGCACTTGTAAGCTTTAGAGTGCCTGACATTTCAAGGGCCAAGGATGAAGAATTTCCTTGATGCTTTTCAGTTTATTGAACATATTGTTCTTTATTCCCTGGTATGAGCATGTTGGTGGAAACTCACAAAGGGCTTATAAGGATAAATCCTGAAATGATGTGGATAGCATTCACTCAGATTTCCATGAGATCAGACTGAATGTGTTACAATGAATTCAGTCCCGATCCAGCAGAACATCTAAGCATGCTCTTATCCTTAAGGTTTAGCAGCATAGATGAAGGTGACTTTTCCTGGTCTTCTGAGTGCCCTGGACTTAGAACAATTTGAGAAAATCCTGAGGAAAAGCTTGTTTCCAGGCCAAGCTGTCTTGCTCCTTTTCTTTAGCCACCTGCTCTATTCATGTAAGTAGCAGTGCTGTACCAAGACAAGAAAATATCACCTAATGGATCTTTCATCTTAACTACAGTCACCCTCAGTTTTACATCTTTCTGCTGGTCTTTTATCTTAATGTAAATATGAACTTCACAGTATTACATCTCTGAATATAGAAATACACACCTCACCTAGAGCCTGAAATTTTATAGACCATCAGGTGTTAGTTAAGTAAGCCATTACTCAGATTTACTTTGAAATTACATGGTAAAACCAGCTTATTCTGCTGAGAAAGGGAAATGCTGGAACAGCTTTTTCTTTAAGTATTCTTAGCTGTGTTAATGATTCACCATAAATATATTTAATATTAAATTTTTACTGTAGGTTGTCTCTGTATTTAGACTATAAAGCAAATCTTTGAGCAGCGTTTATATTACCTGTGTGCCCATATATACAAGGAGAACAATCTTGACTTAACACTCCTCCAGTATTTTGACAAGCAAAAGACAGTTCCTTCCTTTCTGTGGGATCACAAGACAATCCAGACTGGAAGAGGCAGATTTGGAAAACGTTGCAAAGGCACAGACTGCAAAACTTCTCTGGGCTATCTGTGCCAAGATGTGACTGTCCTCATAGAGAAAAAGTTTCTCCATATGTCTATTCCGGACTTCTCTCATGACAAAGTAGAAAAGTAGGTACACAGGCAAAGAGGAATGACTGGACTGCCCATGGAGGCTTTCCAACCTGCCCTGCTCCCCATTCAGGGAGCCCCCCTCATCCCAAAAAGTTTAAACAATGCTTTTAGATGTACTCTGCAGGTATCATGATTTCTCCTCCATGCCTCTTCTGATGCTCAATATGAGTCAATAACTGCTCTGCTAATTTGTCCATGGCAGCAAAATTCACACTGAAAGTACTGCATGGGACTGCAGTGCATTTAAGTGGTAAATTTGCAGTGCACAAAGTACTGCATGGGAGTGCAGCGCATTTAAGTGGTAAATTTGCAGTGCACATAAGCTCCACTGAAAAGAGACATCAGTGGGAACCTTAAACACACTACCTTGGAACAGCAACGCCAGTAAACTGCAAAAAAAGCAGCAAATACCAGTTACAAGGTCCTTTACAGGTAACGCCATTTTTTTCTGGTTGATTTACTGTTTGTTTAAGTCACTAACAACCAAATACTCTCATTTAGTTGTTGAAAGAAAAATGGCAAAGCCTTAGATCAAAAGAATAGGTGGAGCAGCAGCTGTATTTCTCTCGCCCTTACCCTCTGTCCTTGGCTTTCATAGCTAATGCACCAGAATCAACTCCACCATTTTTCCAGCTTTGCAGGCATGACTCCAGCCCAGGTCAGCTACAGCCACTGCTATCAGAGCCCAGAATGTCATTTCATCTAGTTATGTGTTTGAGTATAAAATACACTGTGAGTTCATGGACCTTTGTACCACCTCTCATCAGCTAGCCACTGCATTTTGAGCATGCAGAACTCTTCAGAAGTGCTCATTTGTGGCACTAGGAAAAATTCACAAGAACTGCTCTTCATATAAAGAAAACCAAAACCAAAATACCTACTGGCCTGGCAATATTGCTGCGCTGGAACAAGAGATAAAAGCAAGGCATGGAAAACAAAGATAAAATTACTTATTTAAAACACTCACTAATACTTTCCAATCTAATTTTATATACTTTTTTTTTTTTTGTAAACTTCTTCTAAAGAACAGAAAATACTTGAGGAGTAAATTGTTGTCCATAGATCCTTCTAAATCATGAAAGCACCTGGGAGATTTCTAGAAACCAAAAGGCAAATGCAAGCCAAAAGTAGTTTAATTTACTGCCCCAAACATAGCACCAGTGTCCTCTAAATCAATTCAAAAAACAGAGATGTTTTTAAAGGAATGAGTTCCACCCACCTGGGGATGATTTTTCAGTGATCAGAACGGATGGAGAAATAGAAATCAAGATAGAAAATATGCAGGAGGACTCTGGTATAAATTATTTTTAAAAAACTCAAAACAAACAAACAAAAAAAAAACGAACAGACAAAAAAAAACAAACAAAAAAAAAAACAAAACAAACAAAAAAAACACCTCTAGATATTGGCTTAGTTTTATCTAAAATAAATGTGGAGGCTATAAATACATTGATTGGGAAAATACCCTGAATAAATCTACTGTCCCTCTCATGTTGGCTTGCTTAGAGTGACAAATTATGTGACATAACCTTTACTCAATTTAATACAGCTTGAAAAAAAAACAATAAAGTCTTTAAAGCAAGGGAGAATCCTTTGCAGCAACTAGAGGGTGAGGATGCCCCTGTTAGGCTAACAGATGAGCTGAACAAGTTTAATTCCAGTTTATGATTAAGAAAAAGATATGTTTGGGTTACTGCCTTTGAAAACTTAAAGTCTACCACATATCACGATGGCATATTTATGAGCAACACAATGTGATGTTCTCATTCACGTAAAAAAGGATTGGCATATACAAGACAACAGCAGTCGCAGATGTCAGGGGAATCACATACAACTTTAGCTTCCAGTTTACTGAAATAACTTTAATTCTTAACGAGTGCCACAAAATTCAACTAAATGCACAATAAATAAATAATAATAGTAATAATAATAACCTAGGAAAACTTACGCATGTTCTCTGCCAATACCCTCAGTTATAGTAGAACTTAATGAACTGTTCCAAATATATACTACCATAGAGTTCCCTGAAAAACTAAAAAATGAGGAGGACTGAATTCCATAGTTAATAACTTCAAATAAATGGGCCAGATACTGGCCTCTAATTCAGCTCTTTACCAACCCTATCAGTGCATTAGGCTTGCCTACAATTTGCTGGAGTCCTTTCGAGAGGTAGCCTGCATTGTGCTGACACATGCAGCATTACGTTCCCACAAGTTTCACTTAATATGCTCCTGAGAGTTTCCCTAAACATACCTTTCCTTGAACAACCATCCCCTTCTCAGGCTGTACATCCTGTGTCCTCCCTCTTGTGAGAAGGAGCAAATAATTTAATTGAATGTTTCTTTGCTGGGTAACACCTGGTGAGAACAGGATTTGCATAGGATTTTTCTGACTTTCCACTGATACCAGTAATTATACAAGTTACACTCTGAATGAAGGTCAAAAGTGGTAAAGTTCCCATCCTACAGTCCACCCCAGCAAAGACTGGATTGCTTGGTGTGGTGAGGCTTACTGATGTTCAGCTTTTTAGTGGCTGTCACAGGTTTGTTCCTGCCTTCTGACAAGTACAGCAGTTATGTTGAGCAGCTATAATATGGTTTCAGCTCACGTTCGGTATCAAAATTCCCTTTTGATAATGCACTTCCTCGACATAATAGAATTTACAGTGGCACATCAAATGGCACATTAAATGGTACATACATCAAGCACGTCTTAATAAAATGCTTTATTTTTGCTATGATTACCTGGGAAGACAACAGCAGATATGGGAAGCAGAGTGATATAACTGCCAAAACAACTGGGAACTTCTGAAGCCTTTTACTTTCTCTATAGAAGTAAATTTATGTGGAAAACATGTCAAGGCCACTGCTTTTTAAAAGTTATTTTGCACTTCTATATCCTTGAAACACTTTAAAAATGTTTACTTGATTAAAAACTGACCACTCAACCTTGTCAAATGCTTTTCCTGCACGTAAAAACAAAGGAATGCACTGAGCTAGTAAATTATAATAATCCCATAATCCTAAAAGCATGTTTACAGAGTTTTCGTATTATTAATTACCAAGGGAGTTGGCATTTAATTACTTTCTCCAATCTCCATACAACATTTCTCTTTTGTCTTAGCTTTTTTTGAATACACGTTTATTCTTTTTCTCAAATTACCTGAAAGACCCTAAATAAAAAGATTTCTGTTTGTCCAGTGTGATGAAAGATTTCATTTATCTGTAATCTCTGAAATTTAAATACAGTTTTCATTTATTTTTCATGTGTGAGTTTGCTTTTTGACAATCATGTTATTTATTTTGTATTTATTTTGTTTTCTTTCAAAGTTACTCAAGATTAATAAATACATCTCTTAAAGCCTTGGCAGTTTTCCAGATGATTTCATTAATTCTCATTCTTACAGTTCACAATAGCAGTAAGTTCACCCTTTCCTTCCTCCTCCTTAGAATCTTGCCCAAATTCGTATCCAAGCCAAACTCATGTTGAAGCTAAGGAGGAGTTGCTGGAATATGTTTTTAAAGATTAAGTCAAAACCCTTTAAAGTATAAATAAACTGTACCAATATTGTTTCTTTGTTTATGCATGTATTTCATAACTAATGCTATGAAATATCTTTTCACTTCAAATATGCTAAAGATGAAAAACAGTAAATGCTTCAAAAGAAAAATGAAGTCACAAGACTACGTGGAAAAGTGCTCCCTGCACCATTTAGAAGCACCGAATTCTGAAAATCTGGAATTTAAAAGGAAGGTAAGCAGTTTTGCCGATGAAAAAGGATAGGATTTTATTTTCAAAATTAATGCTTGGAAAACAAATCAAAACAAAATACCTTTCAGTTAAGAATCATACCAAGGAACCAAGACTATTTTCAAGTGTTTCAAAGTCTGCTTCTTTGGATCCAGTTATTTACAATCCTGCCCCCTCTGTAAGGATTTTTGTAACATTATCAAGTGCTCACCAAGCTTTGGCGAAACATTTATTAAGCAGTACTCAGCCATTCTGCTGCAAAGCAGAACTGGAATTGTTCATGTTACAAATAGCATTTGTTCAATATATTCAGGTAAAAAAAATAAAAATAAATACTTCATAAATCCTATTTTCTTGTGTATAATATTTTTAGCTTTGAAATCAACCTTAAAAATTCTTTTTAAAGGCAGGAATTTTAAGCTATAGAGTTTTCCTTCAAGCCATAAACTCAATTTTTGGTAGCGGTGGAGGTTTTAGTTTTGCTTGCTTTCTGTTTGGCCACAGAGCTGCAAACCCTATTGTTCACACAGTTCAACCAGTCACATGTCGCCCAAAATGCTTCAAGTAAACTCAGCAGTGTCTTTTATTCAGAATACTTTTGGTTTGATCTGTAATGTATAGTGTACATTTCATTAAAAACCTGCACGGCAGCAGTTAGTCTTATTTAGCCATCAGGGAATAAATATTATTCTCTCCAGAGTTCATTTAAAATTTGTTTAAGTTAGATTAAAGAGAAAAATAAAATTTTCATTCCAAAAGCTAACCCTCAATTATTTTCAATAATCCTTAGTCCATTCAGAATTCTGGGGTTCGTTACAGCCATTATTCTAATTGTGGGGTATATAAGTATAATAAACAGTTAACCCAAAGCTCAAAATAGACCTTCTAATTAAAATGTATTACCAACTGACCTTTCAAGTATCTTTTCCAGATGACATAGAACAAAAATTGGCAATTAGAATATACTATGGAATTTGGGTGAAAGAAAAACCCCAAAACACTTGTGCAACTGCTGTACATATAGCATAGACGTGGCAGTGTCTCCAGACATCTGGACCATCTTTATGAGCTAATAATTCATGAATGTGACATACCATTTTCATAAAGAAGGGTGAATGCTCAAGGGCTACTTCTTTCATGCATATCTGCAGGGACAAGTCGCTGTTTAGGCAGTCCCTGGCTTCACTGTATCTCTTTCAACTGCAGGCATGGAAGAGCGAGAGATGATGCCATCATCTTCCAATATTTCCATAGAAGTCTGATTTATTGATCAGTAATGATTTTCTGCTTCACAGGAATACAGACCTGATAGCAATAACAGCTCTTGCTGTACAGATCACCAGAGATTTATAGGGTTGCTGGTTTCCAAGGAATATTGCCGCAGCATGGAGGTCATGCTCCTGACAAAGAACTACATGCAATGTTATATGACTTTCATTGCTGTAAAACTTAAAATCTAAACAAACGTGTCCAATGCAATATAGTTCTCTTTTATGTTCTAGATAAGTTTGCAGTTTCCATGGTTACCAAAGGCCAACCTAGGGGAGAAACTATCCAAATTTTCTTTCCTTAGATATTGTTTTAAAACTAACCTTTCAAAAAGTTAGTATAGAATTAATCTGTTGCAACACGCACGCATGCTTTTTCATTTTGCTCTTTAGTTAGCAATATATACAAAAAGCAATTAACCAATTTTAAACAAACAACACAGGGTAATTTTGAATATTCCTCCTTCAAAAACAGCATGTCTAGTAATATCGGTAATCTTGATTCACATACTTAGTGTATAATTCTTTCTAGAATTGTAAAAACACAAAATCATTATGATATGTTTCATACTATTTCAGAATTATTTTAAACCAGTACAAAATTATCCCTTTAGAAATACTTCTGTTCATGAGTATTGATCTTTAGATGTTATTTCATAGAATCATGAAAAATTTAGGGTTGGAAAGGACCTTAAGATCATCTAGTTCCAACCCCCCTGTCATAGGCAGGGACACCTCCCACTAAACTATGACACCCATATGTCCAACCCAGCTTTGAACACCGACACCAATGGAGCATTCACAACTTCCCTGGGCAGCCCATTCCAGTGCCTCACCACCTCTACAGTAAAGAATTTCTTCCTCATATCCAATCTAAACTTCCCCTGTTTAAGTTTGAACCTTTTGCCCCTTCTCCTATCAAAATAGTCCCTCATGAAGAGTCCTTTCCCAGCATACCTATAGCCCCACTTCAGGTACTGGAAGGCTGCTATGAGGTCTCCACGCAGCCTTCTCTTCTCCAGGCTGAACAGCTCCAACTCTCTCATCCTATC
>JASSUY010015971.1:0-43370 GCA_032466535.1 Forpus xanthops | reverse complement strand
GGAATGGGTTGCCCAGGGAAGTTGTGAATGCTCCATCGCTGGCAGTGTTCAAGGCCTGGTTGGACATAGCCTTGGGTAGCATAGTTTATTGGGAGGTGTCCCTGCCCATGGCAGGAGGGTTGGAACTAGATGTTCTTAAGTTCCTTTCCAACCCTAATTATTCTATGATTTAAATCTAGGAAGCACTGATCATCCAAAGCTCTGAGCCCTGCTTGTGAGTGGGCTTTGCACTCCCTCTTCTGGCATATGGACTAACTGTGTAAAGGGATGAAGAAGAGGGACAGTGGCGGTGGTACCCTGAAGAAGGGCTGCTAGCTGTTTGCAGGTGGGAGGCCCTGCCTGCTCTGAGCCCCTTTCGTTCCCTTTTGGCCCCAGCTCTCCCCAGCCACCCTCACCCACCCAAAGGGGCTTTGAAGCCTCTCAGCAAGGAAAACCACTTGCCTCTTTTGAGAGAAACCTTCTGCCTCAGCTGCACAGGTGCAGACCCCAGTTGAGTGTCTCCTGAAGCAGAAACTCTACCACTACATGGGTTGTGCTATGGAAATGACCCTGATAGACCTTGCTTGTGGGTTTGGCACGCCACAGTTCCTGAGAGTCTTGCATTAGGCCTCAATTTGTTTGTCAGCACCCCTGGTGCTAGCTGCACTACCCCATGGCGCCTTCAACACTCCTTGGTGCTGGTCAGTATCACACAGGGACTGGGGTGCTTGTTGTAGGGCATCCAATACTCCGGTGTGAGCAACCCAATCTGTGTCTTCCCTGTCATGTGTTCCTGCACACAATACTGCTTGTTTAAATGGATCCCATAATCCAGATACCAGGGTCCCAAAGGACCATCCTCCTCTTCTTCCCTTTCTCTCCCTCCCTCCACCACCAGCTGAGCACAGCCCTGCCTGAGCCACACCACTTGCCACAAGAGAAAGAAATCAATTGTTTCTGGTTAGTTTGTGTACTTAATGGCCTCAAGATAGAACTGTTTCCCTTTGGCTTAGGTCAATACATGGATAACCCTGAGCTCCTCCCAGCACTTGTTCCTGTTCCTCAGTTGTACTCGCATGGAGTATATACAGTGGGATTTGCCTCCCCAGTGTTCCCAAGTGCCTCCTCCCACACTGCAAGCCTGTTAGATAAGGCACTGAAGTTGTACCACATCACAGGCTGTCTCCTTGGCAGGACCTGAAGGTTGTATGTCACAAAAGCCCAGCATCAGTGCAGGGGAAGGAGCAGCCTCTCCTTGGTCCTCCATTCACGTCAGGGAGGGCCATACCTGCCCTTGCTAATGTGCACATTGGCAAGTAGCCATATAGCTATATCATAGGGGCACAGAATCATTTGATCTGGAAAAGGGGCCCCCCTCATCCAACCATGAACCTAACACTGCCAAGTCCAGCACTAAACCATGCTCCTAGAACACATACTGCTTTCCTTCAACCTGTGGCATTGTGCCATCATCCAGAGAGCTCTAGGTGGTGTGATGTTTAGCTGACCTGGGATCCATTCAGTAAGGTCAGCATTGATCTTAAAATGCAGATCACCAGAGCTGAGCCCTCAGCACAGCACAGGTCCAGGAGAAGTCCGTAACAGGAAGGCCTGTCATTAAAAATTGAGGACAACTTGCAGTGCTGCTGGTGGATGCTCACTGCCTGGAGACAGGTCTGAAGTACCAGGGCACGTTTAGGATGGTTAGCTCAAGGCAATGCACCAGTTTTAAATATTGTGATGACTCTCTGAAGCCCAGAAGCCTGTGGTTCTTCCTTGCTTTTGGATGCATATTACAGTACTTACAGTCTATCTAAAGCAAAGGGTAAGGTAAATAACATGTATATATCTCTATATGGCACATAAACATGCTTGCACATAAAAACATACATTTATATAAAAATATATAAAAGCATAGAGCTAATAGAAATATTTTTCCTAACTAATCAGTGCAGTCACTCAAGGGTTGCCTTTGATATTTTATCTGTTTGGTCAAATATCAAAAATAGCTGTGAACTCAGTGCCTTCCACTACAAATAGGCCCAACATACGTCAATCCTCTAAGCAAAGGGCTACTTAGTGAAGCAGGATCTAGTCTTGGCCAGCTACCAGAATTGGAGTATGCTAATCTTCCTAGTTTAATGGCCTCTCTCTCTTCACATTAGTCCCTGGCACCCCTCAGTGTGTATGGCCATAATGTTGCTATGCAGGCTGGTCTGCTTTTAAATGTCATCCCAAGGAGCCTCTGAGGGGGTGACACAGTGCTTCTCTGCTTCCTTATGGAAACAGATTGCTGACAGTGACGGCAGGTTGTAAACATCTGGTGTTAAGAGCTTGTTAGTTGTAAACATGAAGCAGGGTATGACTTAACTGCAGCATGCGAGAGATGCCCCTGAAAATGGGAGCAATGTGTCAGAGATGGTCCATGTGAAAAGTGAAGGAGGCTCATGCAAAACGTCTCAGCTGCAGCGCAGCAGTGATGATGACGTTGGTTGTTGGGGTGCCTGCCTTCAGCCCCCTCTGAGGCAAAACCAGGCCTTTCCCCCTCTGTCTGCTGGAAATGCTCTGCTACAGGCACCTTGATGAGAATGGCCCAGGCGCTAGAGGTTGGGCCAGAACATCTGAGTCATGACAGCTTGTTGCACCCTGCCTGGGCTCTAAGACCCTCAGCAGGAAGCCTTTCTTCACGTTTTGTACAGCACTGCCCCACTTCACTGGGTGTGTGTTTTGCCAGTTGCAAAATATCTTATCTTCAGTATGGTGAATCACCAAATCAATGCCTTTATGTGTGTGTTCAGCAATATTTTTTATTTGCTTCTTAAATTATGTAGGCAATGGGGAGCCTTCAAATAATGCTCAGTCCAGGGGCAAAATGAACAAAGGCTGGAAGTGGTGGGGAAAAAAGCAACAAATAGGATTTCTTCTTCAGTGAGGCATATAAGCATAAAACCAAATACAAATAGACTTGCAGAGGGACATTTTATTGCTTCTCTTTTCTTTTAACTGTGTCAGGTAGATACCTGTTATCCCTGGTGTCTCACAAAAGGATGCTGGCAGCACTCAGAGGCAGTCTCTCTGCCTCTCCCCTCCAGCTCATTCATGTCTTGGGCAGGGATGAGGAGTTTCAGGTCCCAGAGGATTCAGGGATCAGCATTTCCTTACCTTCTTACTGCAGCATGAAGGGGGATTAATTCATCATTTGGAGCAGTGCTCCTGAGTCTCCAGTCCCAGTTTGTTGGTGATCAGAAGGTGAACTGCACAGAAGCTGCTGAAAAAAAAAGGGGGAAAATAAAGTCATAAATATGAGCACATACCCAAGCTAGTAAGTGGATGAACAGGAAAAGAAACCAGCATAAATAAAGAAGCATCTCCACTTGAGAGTGTAAAATCAGTTTAGCTGTGTGGTGCCAGATGTCCCCTAGCTTTGTTTAAAATGATTCCATAGCCCTTGGATTCAGAAAGGTGAGAAATGCTGATCCCACTGTAGCACACATGCGGTATATCTGGCATTACATAGCAGGCAGGGCTGCCAGCAATAAAGATAAAGCTGGAAGAAAGAGATCTGACTGTTCCTACTGAAGGAGAAGGAAGGAGGTTTTCACGTGCCATCAGCACATCAGATGTTGGGTTGACTGCCTGGCTCCTGCTTGTCCTGCCTCCTGCCCAGCCAGATGTCATGGGCAGGGTACCTGAGGGACAGCCAGGGGAGGGAAGATGGGTATTTTGGGATAGAGAGGAGTGGAGTCAGCAAAAGGCTTAAAAGAAAGCGGTCTTGAGAGGTGGAGAGGATCTAGGGGTATTGCACTATAAAAAGCAGGGATTATTCTGGTGTGTGTGGACATGGGGCAGCAGATCCATGGAGGGGCAGGGATGCAGCTGTGTCTTACTTCTCCCACAGGGAGAAGCAGAAGAAGGTGAAGGAAATCTTAAACAGCTTTCCCTTTACTTTTGCCTCAGCCACAGTGCTATGAAGTTCTTTGATTCTAGAGAATCTTCGCATCCATTTTCCTACTGGCTTTAAGGGTTTGTTAAAATTAAGCTGACAGGTTGTCTGTACATGGCTGTAAAGTGTCCAGCACAGGGTACCTGCACAGAAATACTGTTATGTGACAGTGATATTTTTGCCCTAAGGCCAGTAAAGTTGTGATACCGTCCTGGTCCAAGTAAAAGTGCTAGTAAAAATGAAGGTTGCTAAATCTCTAAATAAACTTTTTTTTTTCCTGCCATTGGTGACACAAACTGATTTGCAGGGAAAAGGTTCTTTTTCACTGTTATCCAGTTACATCTTCAGTCTCAGATGGGAATAGCCAAGTCCAGCCAAGTAGTTGGAGAAGTGGATAATATTCAGTACAACAGACTTCTCAAGATCAAAACCAGCTCTGCAGTAACATCTTACTACTATTCCACTCTTTAAGAATATCAAATAATTTAAAAATATCACTGAATGAGAAGGTCTAAGGCTGTGATTTCCATGGCATCCCATAGCATGGGGATCCAGCAGCACCAGCAGGCAGCAGAGATATGCAGTTTAGGAAGCCAGGGCCAGCATTCACCAGAGACCTGAGGAGGCTTGTGGATGCTCTCACCATGCTCCCAGGTGCCTGAGAGTCCCCTCCTGTGATCAGGGAGTTTCATCTCTCCAGTGGCCTTTCCTTGAATAACCAGGAGTGTGATAGGGACCATAACCATGTTCTCATTACTTGCTTGTGACAGCTGAGGTACAAACTGCAGAGTTTTGGGTTTTCTAAAACAGAGGATATAGACAAAAATTTGATGTATGCTGCCATCTGCTGAGGGCTTAATTTTATCATAAGCACTTCAAATTCATTTCTGATAGAGGTAATGCTGCTGAGAGTAAGGGTATCCATGATACATGATGATCACACCAGTTGTAATAAAAAGGATTTAAAGCCTCCTTACATTTGACCATCTCTGCAAAATGTACTTCAAAAAGTGGGAAATCTGTAAGAAGGAATTATGATTTACTGGTAAGTTTATTTTTAAGGGCAAATCATTTCTCCCATGAGCTTTATTCTATAGTGCTTCAAGACAGTCTTCTTTACTCTTCTTACTTTTGACTCCCTCCCTCTCTCACCTGAAAGCTTCAGAGAGACCGTATTTGTTTTAGGACCACACCTGGGGACAAAGTCTTCATTCCTACTATTGCCACTGCAAGCCACTTTAATTCATAAAATCATAGATTCGACTGAGTTGGAAAAAACCTCTAAGATTAGCAAGTCTAACACTTATCCCAACAAGAATTAAGCAAATGCTTTTTTTGGGAAGGCCACAGGTGGCTATTCAGCTGCTGGAACTCCATCAGCCTGCCTTACACCAGGCTCAGCAGTGTTTGAAATATGGGTGCATAGGGTAGCATCCCACTTGCTGCAGCTAATTTCCATTTATTTAGTCCTCTGCTAAAGAATTAAAGCAGTTGTTTTGGCCTTATCTTCTAAGGTAGCATTTTGCCAACCTGGTTTTTGCTATGTGGCCATACACAGCCCTGGCTACGGGGACACATAGGTGTGTGCTGGCAGCCCTAGAGCAGAGGTTTGATGTGGGTACCAAAGGCGAGGATAGGCTCCTCACTTAGCTGCCAGTCATGTGCCTTCATCTACCTTACATAAATGCACTCCAGCATACGGAGATGGGGGATCATTAATGTTTTCTCTCTCACCGATTGCATTTTACACTTGTATTGCTCAGACTGGCAGCTAACAAAGAGGTCTTCAGCAAAACAAATCAGTTAAGGAATCAGTTTTCTTTCAATCAGAAAAAACTGGTCTGGGTGTTTTGTGCCATCCAGGAGACTGCAATTTTACCTCTCCCCTGCCAAATCTTGAAGCAAACTCTTCAAAGTCCTACCCATCCAGCCAGTATCAATGGTGGGCACACAATCTGCTGTACTTTACAGCAAGAACACGTGACAGAGGCAACAAAACAAACTCAGAAGCCTCTGCTAATGTAAAATACATAAAAACAGAGATTAAAGGCAATGATTGAGCATACTCTATCAATTCTGATAAGAAACATTCCCACATACCTTTCCTTGTTCCTTTCTTAAACAGCTCAAGTAAAGTCACTTCTTACTGTGCTTGATGTAAGTTCAGGCTCCTGTTGCCCACAAGTGATACTGCTTCTCACAGAGCTATTTGTTGAAGAAAATTCACCTGCACATCTTAAAATGCTACTACGCTCACAGAGATACTGGAGAGGCGTACCTTTCAGGGATCAAGCTACGTCTATCACCTAACCCAGCAAGATTTATGGTGCAACACTTAGACTATAAGATTCCGACCTGCCTTGTTTTGATGTTGAAGACAGTAAAAGAACATAGACTAACCAGATCCATTATTTTAAGTTTAATGTACAGTTCTTGAATTTCCATTTACAGAGTTATATGAATCTCATCAGTGAGACAGCCTCCATGAGCAGAGTTTTGAAGCATCACCACCTCTGTGCACTGATTGTTTCCTGGTGAGAGGTGTATTAGCACGTTAAAAGCACATCACCTCTCAGGAAATGCTCCAGCTTCCTCAGACACCAAACTTAGGTGTTTGGTTTTAGTCTTACCTCTGTATCTTCAGAAATTGCCGTCTTATTTGTACATCTCAAGTGAAAAAGAAAATGAGGTTTGGGTCGGCCACAGGCGAGTTTATCCATGTGATGCTTTTTCAGAGTGTCTGGGAAAATTGCACATTGAATAAAAGTCACATCTGGTTTATCCAAACTTACTGGCTTTGTCTCAATTTCCACACTTAAGTACCATGAATACAGGAACAGGTGATGAATGGCAAAGGAATTTTTCTTCACAGGCTGGACATTTCTTGTGAAGTTGGGTACATTGTCTGAGTGCATGTTGATTCAAGTTTTCTCCACAAGCTGTGCATAAAAGCAAGTTGTATTTCTAAGGGACACTATGGCTGTAACATAATCTTATGATAAAACAACCATTTTGACCAGAGATCTGAGTTCACAAGCTAGAAGCTCTTTGAACAGCCTCTTTAATAATGTAGCAGATATACACTCCTCTAATAGAAAGACGTTAAATACTTCCAAGGTGTTTACCATAAATCTCCTAATCAGGATTTGTTAAACTAGAGCTGCCTTCAGCTCTGTCTGGTTTGGCAGGCCTCTGTCATGCACATGTGGTGTAGCCAATTATTTTTGTTGAATAAAGAGGAGAAAATCCAAAGGAAAAAAGGAAAAGGTTTGGTAACCTGAGCTAGGTATATTCATAAGTGTCTGTCACTGACCTGGGGGTCAGTGTGGCTTCTTGTTGAGAAGAATTCACTACCTTTCTACATTTTACATTGGATTTCTCTTTACTATAAAGATCACAATGGATACTCATTATACAGTCTTCTCATGGAAATAAAAGGAGTCCAAGCAGATTTTCAGGGATCCTTTCAGAAACATGAACTAACAACTCCATGAGCTCAGACAGCAGTGCTCTCATCTCCAAACTGCTAATAATTCTAAAACACGAGCCCTGCTGGGGCTGTGAAAATGTTATGAAAACAACAAGTGAACATTAAAGCTGTCCTGAAAATGTCCTAGTTATACAAGGGTTCAATATACTTTAATTCCCTCATGATTCTGTCAAATTTCTCATTTCATTCTAGTTTTTGTATAATGCTTCCCTCTTCTTTTTGACAATGTGCCGGGTTTGTAAGTACTGTTTCCATTGTACTGCAGTTTCTTTAGCCAGGGTGAAAAGTATTGATGAAGTGTCCTCTGAGATCAAAGTCTGTATCCTTTGAATAACATGGAGGTTGTCAGTTCATGTGGGTTTGCTGTTCTCTCTTAATTTTGATCCAACACATTGCAGTGCGAATGCAGTTCCAGTTTCACCAGCACTCTCTTGCAGCAGTGGTGGATGACAGTAGTGATGCGAATACTGATTTAGAATCATACAGGCTGCACCCAAAACCACACTTCAAGCAGATCAGCACACTTGATAAGATGATAAGATCAATTTTGGCTGGTATTGAGAAGCTCTAACAATATTATCCATTATTCAGCCCACCTAGACCCAGACAATTAATTCTAAAATTGACAACTTCCACCCAGGATTTTTACAAAGAGCAAGTGCAAAACGATCAAGTTTTTCCAACCTAACAAGATGCTGTTACATTAAAATGGCTTGTCAAACAGGAAACCACAGCAGCACTTCAGATATTTTGTCCTTTGCCTGGCTGACATCAGTTCATCTGCGTAGTGTACTGAAGTCACTAGCAGGTACAAAGAGTGCAGGATCCATATAGTCCTGTCTGCAGAGAAAGAGAAGGAAAACATGGAAGATGACTGAGCATGAGTGCCTTGGTGATCTGTACTACATCATGCAAGCTTGGGAGTATTTAGTGGTTATTGCACTGCACCATGCATCATAGTTACAGCAATGATTTTCGCTCTTTAGCCTATTGAAAAGCAGTAAAGAAGCTGCTCTTCCCTTTCAGACTTCCAGTAATCTCAGAATTTTTCTGTAAAGTTGCAGTCTGTGTATTGCTCATTCCAGAGTTATTTACCACACGAATACACCTCTCAACACCCTCATTTTTAGGGACTTTGCTCACAATCACCTAATAGAAGATTTGAATCCAGAGAATTTTTCTAAAAAGAGTTGAGCACACTTGCCAAATGCTTGACAACTGCTACTTCCTGCTTACTTTATGGCTTCAGAGAAAGCTACTGCTCCCTGTGCAACAGTATGGACTTTATATATGAATACTTCCAGGAAAGAAGACTTTTGTCATCTGGTCCTTGGAAGGTAAATATTAAATAACAGCTAACAACCTGATCTGAAGTTGTTCTAGTCTTTTATTCATTGCTCCTGAAAAACTTGATTGAGATAAAGCATCCTGGGTTATCGGTCTTAGAGCTTTTTCCACGTGTGAAATTCGTAGCTGACAGTAAATGCTCATCATCCAGCGTCCAATTGCCTCTTCCATCCAAAAGAGGTTGAATAAGCGGCAGCTTTCAGTAAGTACGATTACCAGCACCAAAAAGAAATGGTACAAAGTAGTCTGTGAAATTACAAAGCTTGGAGCAGGTGTCCAGAAGAGTGGGGTGAGTCCCTCTGTGGGTCTGTGAGTGTTCAGAAGCACCACGACTCTCCTCAGGTCTGCAGCTCTTCTCTCTGTGAAGCAAAACCAGTTATACATCTATTCAAATGCTCGTGTTGCTGCCTACTGAAGTCTGAAAGGAAATGAATACTTTCCCCCTGCTATACTAGGGTCACCAAAGGAACTGCAGGGCTCCTGGAGTCAGGACTACCAGCTGAGGTGTGTTCGGAAAACACATCACCATCACCACAAGAGAGTTGTGGTCCAATTCCTACTGTGAGTACTGTGAATCCAAGCAAATGCCTGCAGCTTCTTCCACCACTTTAGTTCACCGGTTAGCAGCCTGTGCTAAGGCAGGAACATAAGGCTCATAAAGAAATATGTATACAGGGGATGGAAGAGTATATCAGTAATAGTGGTAGATTCTGCAAGCATGGGTCTCATGCTTAGAGGGAGGAGGTAGGCTTTGAAGCTTTGAAGGGGTTTATTCTGTTTCCTTTTAGTTGGAACGTTCATTAGCAGGCTATATGAGACATCCCTGTGAGGATGATAGATACAACCCAGGGCTAGCTGCAGATCCTTTTCCTTCTGCAGAGATACCTGTGAGCCAGGCAGGACAGCCTGAGGTCTCCAAATGGCTCTAGATGCTTCTGCCTAGGCAGCACTGGGATTCCTCCTGAAGCACAATAACTCTTTGTGCTCAGCTGATTCAACCTAATATCTCTCTGTCAGCACAGGAGGGATGCTGACAGCAGAAAACCTGGTCTCTGCAGAGTGGGTCACCCTTGGGTGAAAGTGGCTGTAGTTTCCCCCCATTTCCTTAACTCTGCTGTCCTCTCCTTCCAACCAACACTGTCTCCCACCTTCCCCAATTCCTTTTGCCCACTCAGCTTCGACTCCCCAGGCTTTTCTGTAGCAGCCTCATAGCTTTCAGGTAAAGTCCCCTAGGTTCCCTTCTCTCGGCCCTCATTTCCTCACTCAACATTCTCACACTTCCCTGCTCTGTGCTTCCAGGTCCCCTCTCCAGTCACTTCCACCCATACTGACACATGTTCTTCTCTCCTCTCTACTCCTCCTCGGTGCTCCCTGTATCTTGGTCTGTCTGCTCTGCATGTGGACCTGCTGCAATCCCCATATGCGCACTCAGGATGCATGTGTACATACAACACAACTCATCTGTGACAAATACAACCTAAACTATGCAGCAGAACAAAGCAACAAGCAGAGACTCAGACACAGGGCAAAACCAGACCTCCATCTGTTCGTGTATCCAGTCCAGGAAGGAGGTGGTTCGGCTGTAGACACCTGGTTTGTTCTTTTCTGCACAGCCCACTCCAAAGCTGGTGGTCCCCACCAACTTCCAGATACTCCTATCTTCACATGCTAAAGGGCCCCCACTATCTCCCTGTAGGACAAAGAATTAGAACAAATGTTAGTGCCTCAGAAATTAAGTGGAAGATCTATTTGAGTGACAGGGGGAAAGGCATAGTCTAGTAATTTAAGGTCTTCCGTATCTGCTCTGTTCTGGGTACTGGGAAAAGCATATGCTACGGCAGAACTTGGAGACTTCTGGGAGATGTGTATTAGATCATACCTCTCTTTCCCTAATTAGCAGTACAGAACAAGAGAAGCAACTTTGAAGCTGGCTGTTAAACAACATTTAAGTGCTGGGGAGCATGCCTGTCCTGCAGCAGGGCATTGCTTATCTGCAGTCTTCACACCACAGCCTTGCTCTCTCACAGCTGCTTCCCTCAATGAGCTCCTAGCTGTTTAGCTTTGGCTGAGCACAGGGTTGCAACAACAAGCTTGTATCCAACCTCCTTTCCTGCCTGCTCCAGCCTGCAGTCTTACACAGTGCTTTTCTGTCCCTTTCTAGGCACTTTGCTAAGCAGATTTAACCCAATGGACTCATATCTAAGTTCTGAAAACTCCCAATTTATTTTGCTGGAGCAGTTTCTTTCCCTGTGAGCATCATAGTCAGCACACCAGTGGAAAACAAGTGAAGTTGGAACAAGCCTCTCCCTTTGGTGAGTACGGCTTGTTTTGCTGCTTGGAACCATGTGCTGATTGTGCTGCCTTTGGGCAGCTCCCATAGGCATAGTGACATGTGGGGAAGGGGTGGGAGAGGAGTGCAAACAGGGGCTCAAATGAAGATTTATGCACTTCATGTCTTCTCTTTGTCTTGTTTCTTGTGAAATTGGGATTGAGCATACCTGGAAACACGAATTCCTTCCTAGGTCTTGCACTTCATGCATGACTAGCTAGGTGAGTCCACATTAGTGTGTATGGGGATGAGACCAGGCACAAGGTGAGCACTCTCATGACTCTGACAGTGATTTTGAATCATCACAACACTGTGCTGTGAAGGACGCTCTGATTCATCACTGCTATGAACTCTCTCCTCCAGAGTCATTACCAGTGCTCGGAGTTACTCAAACACCTCTCCCTTTCTTCCTTCTTCTGCTTCACTCTGCTCTTTCCAAAATCTCATGTTTCTTCTCTATTGATGTACACATTGGCTGCTTTTGACCATGGGGATTCTACACCTTGCAGGCCTCTGGAGCTGCTCACAGCACAGTACAATTCAGTACAGTGCAGAGGCCACAGCTGGGACAAGGAAAGGATGGCACCACGCTGCACCACATGCAAGAAATTAAAAAATGTCTTAAGTAAATTTGTCTTCAGAAGTAGCAGATATGGGACACAGAAGAAACATAAGAAGGGAATTGTAGCGTATGAATGCATGGCCATTCACTGATTGATGTTCATGGTAAACAGAGTAAATGGCACAAAACCAAATGTTTGTCCAAGAAAAGCCTGGGAGTGCCTTCTGATAACTTATCAGTCATGTTTTCCATTGCTGCTGTTAATGAGCTCAGTTGCAATTTGGAAACTTCCATACCTGGCACGTGTCTACCCCTCCCTTTAGGAAACCGGCGCAGAGCATTGAAGGACTTATGATCCCTCCATAGACATCCCTGTGGTTGCAAATTGCATTAGAAATCAGAGGAACACCTGCATAATTCATGGTGTCAGATGTATCACCTGTTAAAAAAGAAAAGGAAAAACAATAACACAAAGAAAAAAAACTCTCTATTGCAGAAACTAATCTGTAATTACACACAGAAAGTGTTTCAGTAGGTGAAGAATTAGCAAGCAATGGTGAACGAAACATGGTTAAAATGGCACCAAACAAATAAAGGCAACTGGGTGTCTTGTCACGTACAAAATCCAGTAACTAGCGACTCTGTACAGATGTGGATTGTCACAGTATGCAATACAAAGCTGTTCCTTATGTGCTTTTACTTCAAACTAGAGAATCAATAACAATAATGAACTTAAAAGTTGATTGGACACTGTCTTCTATACCAGTGCCAAAATTCATTTCAAATTTATCATTTGTTAGTCAGCAAATCATCTGCAAATTTCTGATTTCTTTTATAAATACTTATTTTCTGCTGAGTCTAAACGAATCATTTCTGTAAATGGGAGTATTTGCACAATGTCTGCTGTCAATTTATAGCTGACTTTTATGTGGTAAACCTTGCTTCCATTTTTTTCCTGCCTTTCACAGTTATCAGTAGGTCAGGTAACATACTGTTCTTGTTCTCTGAACAACGGGAACACGTCAATTGAGACAAATGAAGAATGATAAAACCCAATTACCTGAGAATTCAAGCATTTTCACGTGGAAGTGATTCACTATAGATTATTGATTAATATGACCTGTGAGTAATAGTAAGAGAAAAAAAGAATTCTCTACTCACAGATCTAATTTCCACATCATCCAATCTGCCTGAAAATGCATACATGCTGTCTCTGAGAAAATGGATGGTTGATTTTTGCATTCATCCTGTGCTTTCTATGCTTGAATTATAAAGGACACCACCTGTTTGACTGAGGCTGAGTACAACATTGATGCTGTACTCATGTAATTTTCAACCTTTTCACAGAGTGTACCCATCCATTCCTCATGATAAGGGCTTGTACGGCACTTTTACATATTAGGGTGAGCATAAAATTCAGGAATAAGTCTTGTCCCCCCTTCCTAGGTATTCCAGAAAATTTAATGTTGAACAATGCTCCAACCAAATCCTGTATTTACAGTATGTGAGATGTAGTGTAATCAACAGCAGGTCATTTAAAATACCTCCTTCCACAGTTGCTCCCCATCCTGATACCCAGCACATTTTCCCTTCTGGGAATTGTTCACCAAAATTAGGCAGGCAAATTGGCTCTATGTGACCTGGTTTTTAAAAAAATAGAGAGAAATTTACTTTTAAAATTTAGCAAAATATTGTGTAACTCAGTCAAACTTTTGGCATGCAGTGAAGATTGGCAAACGATTTGGCTTGCAGTGAATTTCTTATGAACAGCACCCACTCCCCACATAAACATCTTGGCAGTTCTGCAGGTCTTTTGTCTTATGGCCAGTTCCGTAGGTTTAAATCAATACCTACACCAGGCCTAATTAGTTTCAAGTATGAAGCAACAAAAGGAAGTATTGGTACCTCAATATACTGAAGAATGAGCAAACAAGAATGCACCATGTATGCAGCTGACAGGTAGATCAGAGACCCCGCAGCACACTGCCTGGGCAGAGAAATGGATTTAGCTAACCATGGCACAACTGCAAGGTTCTTCGTAACAGGTTTTGTGCAGTGGCACAAAAAGAGCCATGTGTCCACACCTCTGCTCTCTTCTGGAAGGGCAACAAGACATCTTTTTTGCTTCCCACCCGTGGGCTTATGCCCTGGGGCACGTAATGCAGTGCAATATAATCAGCGTTTGATGCCTGCAGGAACATACTTAGAAAGAATAAAGTTAATGTTTGCCTGTTATTAAATACCTTTAATAAGCCAATACCAGAATAGATTGGGAACAATTTGCAGAGCACTGTGACCATGTTGTTGCTCTCTGTGCCTGGATATTGAGAGGATTTCTAAGGGATTTCTGCCAGTGTAGTCTGTACAGGTTCACTGCCTTGCTGTCACAGCAGCAAACTGGCTACATCCACACAGCACATCCATCATTGCTTGTAGAGGTGGTGAGGATACACTGAACTGTCCTGGGTCAGGTGTAGGGCATCAACTGAAGTTTCCCTGTCTGTGCTGGGAAAGACTGCATTTTTTAGCTAGAAAGTTTAAAAAGCCAAGTGAAAGCTAAGGGGAAGAATTACCATTGAGAGTAAGTGGTGCTGCCAGTTTCATCAGTGCTATATCATTTCTCATTGTCTTGGGTTTATAATTTCGATGGTATATAATTTTTTCCACTGAGTAGGGGTGAACCTGGTTATCTTGCTGAGTCACAAAACCAACCTGCACACTCCATGACTTCGGCAAGTACAGGCTGAAACAAAGAAGCAGGAGAGTGAAAAACCTTCAAGAAAGCCTTTAGGTTGTCTAATTGTCCTCCAAACTTAGGAACCACATTAAACTCTACAGGCAAACAGCTAGTCTGCTGTAATTGCTAGCCTATGTATTGATAAAGTGAAATAAGATGAGAGTGGCCTGGAGTTTGTAGGAGTGAGAAGAGCTCTCCTGCACTACTAGCAACAAACAAGGCTTCAAAACCAGACAACTTATTACAAAAGAGAAGGCTATGTTTATAATTAAACAAAAAAGAGGAGGCTAAATTACTGTTTAGCATCTATTTACAGCTAAAAGACTACTTGAATAGCATAAAAGAAGCAGTGAATATGTGGTAAAGGGCACTAAGCATAGGACAATTTACTAGCTACCACTGATTGATCCTGTGAACTTGAAAAGGATTGTGTAATTTATCTTAAAGCTCCAAGGTACTTGAGCAACCAAGTAGGAATTTTTGTACCTGTTAACTCAGATGCAATATACAGAAACTGCAGATCAGAATACCTAAAATCTAGCACTTCAGTGTTGTTTTAAGCTGGTTTCCCAGGAAACCAGGAGTGCCCATAACATCTGAAAAGTGAGTCCCCTGATTTAGCCCACTTCTTAGGGAGAGTCTTTGTTTTTCAGTAGAGACTTACATTTACACAAGAAGGGAGAAAGGTGGTTTAAATGTAATGGAGCAAGACCATGAACTAAGCATAACCCAGTCTCTTCTGCAGTTTATTCTTTAGAGAAAGCACGGTGCATTAGCTCTCCTCTGCAGTGGCCCCACACACAGACGTCCTGCAGTTGGGGTCAGTGGAACACCCTGAGCAAGACAGTTTAAGGACTTACTCGTAGACGCAGTGGGCAGCTGTGATGATCCAGAGTGGGGTGATGACGGACCCTCCGCAGAGGTGCTGCCCATGGAACTGCAGGCTGACCTGCCAGGGCCACTGCTGGGGGGAGGATGCATTGCCCCCCACGATCCGTGGCCTGTAGCTGGCCCGTGTCCCGCACGCTGACAGAAAGCAAAGGTTTGGGGTCCACAGAGGAAACAGTGGCATGGCTTTTGTCATCTTCAGCCCTTCTACTCCCAGCTTTGCTGTGGCTGGGAGGTGTCTGTAGCAGGATCATCCCCATCCCCATGGCCTACATCTTGAGCTGTGACTGCTCAAGAGGTCTCTTCTCCTCCCTCCAATCCCTGCAGGATCATGCTTGGCAGCCCATGTGGGGGCTGCAAAGCTCACTTCTTCTTCCCCATAGATGCAGTGCTCAACTCAGCTGTAACCCTACTGTTCTGCCTTCCTTAAATGCACAGGGTCCCAGGGCCCCAGGGCCCTAAACAGGCAGGTTGAAGCACGTTCTCTCCCTGATGATTGTTTTGCTGCTGTTTTTTTGACTTTTCGTATCCCAAACCGAAAACTAGCTGACACAGAGAGGTGTGGGATGAAAGTTCAAGTATTAAAACAGAATTTCCCTGTTCCTGATGAGATAGCAGAGAATTGGAATTGCAACATTAGTCCATGCACTCAAATCACAATCTTAAATTTATCTTTCTTCTGTGATTCTCACCAAAACACTCCTGTTCCTAACGTTATGCTCCTAATCTGCCCTTTCAGCCTATTCTCATTTTCTAAAATTCATTTAAATTTTATGAACGAAATACAATTTTTTTGTATGATAAACTGATGGTACAGTATGCCCTGAGTACACAGTTCCTCCCAACTCTTGCCATGCACTAGATGAAGGACAGTTTCAGATTTCATTTCCCGATTCTTACCCAAACATTTTAAGATGATCACATTGCCAGAAGTGCATTCCTCTCTAAGATGAAAAGACAGTGCAGTATTAGTTCCAATTCACAAATACTGGGTGTTTTTCAGTATCGTGAAATCTTCCCGTACAGCCAGGTGCACATAAATACAAGTAACTCGTATTGAAAGAGGTACAAAGTCATGTACTCATCCAATCTACTTAGGGCATTTAGCTGAAATGCATAGGAGCTTAGACACCATTGGGAGCCTGCAGACCCTATGCTGCTCCACTGAAGGGTGGCTTGATTTTCTGCAAGGGAGGCTCATCAGCAATTTTCAACACGTGATCTGTGACCCCTTGGATCCATACCTTGCTTCTCAGTGAAAGGTAACTAAGAAAAACAAGCAATTGTGAGGAGGAAGAAATGGGCCATAACGGGTTCATAAGCCCACTGGGAAACATCTAGGGATCTGTAAACTGAAACAAACTGCTTCCCAACGGAAAAAATGTGTGTCTGGTGCCTATTCGTTTGCAAAAAAGGGAGTCACGGGACAAACAGGCTTTTCAAATAGCTCAGTTTAAAACCTTTGGTGATTCTGATGGGCCTTGGATCAGGCTCCAAATTTGTATTGCAGTAGGACTGCTACTGAACCTTGGCCTATGATGGATAACATTACCAACTATTTACCACTTGCCTCAAAAAACAGGCAACAATCTCAAATTATTAATAATTCTGCTTCTGTCGACTGCTCTCTTTCTGTCAGGATGAACAAGCCGGGGCATACCTGAGGTTTGTTGCATTGTGCAGGGACGTAGCTTGATCAGCTGATAACCAGTCGCTGAGGGATACGAAATGTCTTTGAAACTGTTTTTCAATGGCAGCCACGGGCAGGTAACCTGAACTCACGTAACTGCAAATAAACCATAAGCACAGCTTCCTCAGGCAGCATTTCAGTAATCTGCTTAAATAATTCAGCGGTTCTGCTAATGAAAACCCAGTGTCGCATCCGCAATAATCAGACTGACACTTGATAAAGCCATTGCATCCTCCCCAAGAAACATTTTTTATAACTTGCACATATTTTTGTCATAACCATGTGTAGAAGTCACAACAGGCTGAGAGGCATCTGACTGGCAGAAAAAGTAGATTTTAATTCTAATGTTGCAACAAAGTCTTCATTGCAACTGGTTAGCACGTTTCCTGAAGCACTGGCAAGCTCATTGACTCCTCTTTCGAGAGTTACGTTCTGCAGCAAGAAGGATAAATAATTCAGATTTTTTCTTGCCCTTTTTTTTGTTGAACATTTGAGATGTATTTTACCCTAAGAGCAACAAGAATTTATTCAAAGGAGCTTTATGCTGCTGACTACAATGTGCAAAAACCAGAATGACACCATTGTAAGAAATAAGAGCAACATTGCAAGTCACAACTTCAAACTTTCTCAATTGTGTGAAAGTTAGTGAAAGACAGTGCTTTTTCAGGAATGGGATCAATCTGGTAAGAACTACCTCACCAGGTTGTTCTGCAATTGTGAGGTAGACCTTAATTCCTAACAGATGTCACAGCATGAATTGTACATACAATTTTGCTATCATAATTTCTATTTCCTAATTTCCTATTTCCTACTTATTCCTAATTTCTGGTTTTTACTTTGCAGAATAAGTAAAAGAAATGGAAAATGCTCATAGGGTTTTTAGTGCCTCTCTGACAGGCTGTAAGGTACTAGAGAGATAAGTAGGATTCAGGCAGTTGCATCCCCTACAGAAGATTTAAACAAGCCATTATATTTAGCCATCATCCTAGATTTATAGTAGTAATAAATGGTATTTGCAGTGCATAAGTATTCACATCACTCCAAATCTCCTCAATCATATCATTTAAAGGTGGATTGGTAAGTCCTTTTTCTTTTAAAGCACAGACTAATACAAGTTTTGATTAGAAAGATTGAAAACGCCAGAGCCTGCTCAAAATGCCAAATAAAATTTCTTCCATTTTGTGTTCCTACCTTGAGAAACCCAGGTGTTTGCAGGTAGTATTTCCATACTCTTCTTTCCAGTCATCAGAGCAGACTGTTCGCCAGGATCCAGAAGTGAACACTTGCAGCACTGCTTTCTTGCCACTCAACCTGACTTTGAGATTGTGGAGAAGAAAAGCCTGAGTGAGCTGTGAAGAAGAACCATCAGGTACACAACAGTGTCAATGTACTACTGTGGCATCCACATTTCTTGGCTCACTGAATTTTTACTGCATGTCTTTTTCATCACTTGGATCCTTTGGCAGATTTGTTTTTCCTCTTTAAGGAAGGAACCAAGATGTGCTGAGCTGCAACAGCCAGGAATAAAGTCTATGCTCATGGCAATGGATAGGGGATGCTAGCTCTAATACAGACAGAGAAGACTGCATTGCCCTTCACTGAGCCCAAGCAAGCCTTGCTGACTGCAGTGAGTTGGAACTACAGATGCCTTAGCATCAAGGAAACCTACAATTAAGATAAGTGATGAAATGTGGTTGGTACTTCCTGTGCTGCACAGCACTGTCTGAGAGGTGGGTGCATTTGCTCCCAGCCACCCCTGGAATCCTGTGGAGTTTCATATCTGCTTCCCTCTCCTGAAATGGGGCCGGTGTGTGTGGGCTGATAAGCATATAAAAGCTTGGGAGAGGAGAGATGCACAGGTTCGGAGCTCATGACAGCAAGAAACTTAGACATGGGGGCATAAATTTGCATATGAAGCAGCAAACTGCAATACTCAATGCATAAAAGGCAGTGCTGATCTCTCCTGTTCCCATGATCCCTAAGATAATTACTGTCTTTTGCAGTCTTCAAAACTACCAAGTGCAGCTGTGTGCCAATGAGTACAGAGTACTGTATATACGCACCACAGTGCAGTGATGGTACACCTTGCAGGTAGAGGAAATGCTAACAATCAAGAAGCATCTAGACTTCTAATGGAGAAACATGCCCAAAATGGCAGTAGCAATAGTCAGCAGTCATCATATTTATCTTAAGAGCAATTTGATTTCTAAAAAAGTGTAAATCAATACCTCAGAGAGATTGTTCCTCTGAAGTGCTGATTAAGATAGTCCATCAGTCTCTATCTTTCGTGTCTCACCCAAACTCTTTACAACATGAATTTCTTGATAACGTGCCAGATGCTACAGGAGGAGGTAGGAGGGATTTATAACCAAATTTAAGTTACCACATCTGTACTCATCCTCCCCTTCTTTACAGTTGAAGACACCATTGCACCTGGCTGATTTCTGGATACACTTAAAGGATGATCTGCAGCGAAACTTCCCAATGCAGTTGTATTGGACTAAGAATGAAAGGAAACAGGGTAATGAAAATACACTTGGATATTAATTTAACACTTCTGAATTCCATTATCTGGACAGATTTCTGTCTTGCTAATGAAAGACAACTTCCGTACTCTAGGAACTTTGGAAATATAACCTGGAGGTGGCTACATGGTACTCTTAAACTCATCCATTAGTGATGACTTGTAGGATGAGTCAGCCCTGCTATCTGTGCCGACTGCTTCCCAGCTCTCTCTACTCAGTTCATGTTTCACTCCAGGGCAAGTTTCTGAGGCCTCAGCCTCTCAGCAGCAAAGCAAGGAGATCCTTGTAAAATACAGCCAGTGCACTTCCTTCCTGAGAAGCTGCCTCAGCCTCCCACAAGCTTATGGTGTGAAGGTACTGCTCTAGCACCAGTGTATTCAGCACCTAGATGTGAGTAGGTCATACTTTCCAGTCGCAACTAAACTCATTCTGCGTTTTCTTTCCCTTTGTAGAAGTCGTTTGTGAAAAGTTAAAGTTATTTAATTCCTTAAAAAGAAACCTAGAGGTGTGAATTACAGGAGGAGAATATGATGTGTGCTACCTGAAGCCTCCCCCATTGCTTACTACCAAAAAGGAATCAGCAAGTTTTGCTAGAGAAACGTTTCCTGGAGCTGTGGGTTTCCCTGTGCTGTAAATATTACACCTCTCCTCTCATGAGTGCCAGATCAATTTTATCCCTACGAGTAAATAAAATTTAAAGCCATCACTCCAACAAGATTTTTACTTCAGCAAAGAAGCCTCAGTAGCAGTTTAATTCCATTCTAAGTAAAAGAGTCATGAAAAATTAAGCATTTGAAAGGTTAAGCGAGAACTTAATAACTAATTATACTCACCACCCAGGCCAATGGCAACTGCTAGGATTACTGCGAGGAATAAACCACAGATATATGGAAAGTACTTTAGGGACATAAAAACATGGCACATTGAAGGTGGTTCGATATCTCCTAGAAACCAAACAGAGAGAACTTCTGTGAAGTTAAACCAAATTGAGTTCACAGTTAAACAATTGAGTTTGCAATGAAAAAGATTTATCTAGCATTAAATTAGATGGCAGTAGTAATTCCTTCATATGCTTCATGAGTTGACCTGACCCCAAGTGGTTTGGAACCCTCAGCTCAGGGGCTGAGAAGGCTCCAAGTGTTCTGGGGCTGACTTGTGCTGTCAGGCACCTCTTTAGCATTTGCCTCAAGAGGGGTTTGAAATCATGTTCTCACAGAGTACCTGGCCTGTTCTAAATGCAATCAAGAATATGAGCTCTAAATTAATTTTCATGGGCTACATCCCACTGAAAAATGAAATTCAGACCTGTTTCGACTGTGAAAACAAGCATGCATGGAAGGTGCAGGTATACTCTCTGAAGACTTCAGAAAGCTCAACTGGACTAATAAATTCTTTCAGTAGAAGTAGCAAAGACTAGCTTGAGTTTCCACCTTATGACTGTTCCTGCCTGTGATGCCTTCTGACTCTTGCTGGTTCCGAGCCTGCGGTTGTAGTGCTCCCTCCAGCTATAGCCCCGGCTGTGTGCTTCTCTGAGCACTGGGACAACTGAGTGGCCAGAAGAAAGGAAATCCTGGGATGAGGATGGAGACCACATAGTTCTGCCTCATGCGCTGGGGAGCAAAGTCTAATACACAATACCTTCCCCCAGAGCTAGGGCTGCAGAGGCAGAGAAACTAGGAAGAGGAGCCTAAAGATTCGAACAGGAGCAAGGATATTAGAAAAACAAAGGACTAAATATGTTTTCAAGACAAGAAGCAGGAACGTCATTAGTCCTTTTGGACTTGGAAGCAAGGTTAACTGTTAGAAATCTAAATTTGCAAAAAGTTAAACCCCCAAACTAGTCTTGAAAAATGTGGGAAAAGGTGATCTGTTCGAAGTTTTGATATAAAGACAAGGAGAAAATTGAGCAGTGGCCCAAGGCTGAGTTTTGGGGTTTTGAGGGAAAAAGGATGCATCTAAAGTTAAACTATACATAAGTAATAATTGCTGAATACATTTGATGATCTGGACCGGTAATGCTCACCAACCACCTCTATAGCTGTCCTCAGCTTAGTGTTATTGTCAACATGGAAGACAATAGATTCCACTGAAATTAATGAACAGTTCACTTGTTTCAAATGTATTCTGGTATAGAAAGGGCAACCTATGGGATAATAGCATGCACGGCTTGTCATGGGCACAAACAGGAGCTGGCAGAACCTTGTCTTCAATTTTAATTCATGCAGCTCATCATCCCTTCATTCTTAAAGCTTTCCTTCTGAGATCGGCAGACACTTAAAATTAGCCAAGGATGAGGTGTTTCTCCCACTGCTTATAAACTCACAAGCAAATCCCAACCTACACAAACTCTCTCAGCTGCGGCTGAGTAAGTGGTTTTGTCAATGGAGTTGGTGTCTGGTGTGCTGGCATCTTAGTCAACTGTTCATTAGGTAGCTAATGAACTAGAAAATTGAGTTGCTCTATCTTCATCCTTCATGCTCACCCTGTCTCTGTTAAGGTTAATGGTTATTTTTGCCATGAAACCTATGTGAAGTAGCAAACTTGCATGCTATTCCTCCAAGGCTGCTGTACTGTATATTCAGGTTTTTTACTGGACCAATTTCCAGGTTGGTAAATTCCACATAAGCTATTCCAAAATCTGTCCAAAAAGTGTGGGCAAATATTTGCTATGTGGTTGAAGCATGTGAATACCCTGGCTGTGAAAAATGCTTGTATATGCAAACTGACGTAAGATGTCATCTCCTGTTAATATGCTGGCAAACTCACAGATGGAGAGCAATGTTGTGTTTCTTCTTCCTCTAAGTGATTGCTTTCTCTGACTTAGTGGGCAAGCATAGTTCTTCAAGGCTAAAACCTACATTAGGTGTTAGATTACAAAGGTCAAAAAGCTGTACAGTATCCATACCACATCCATCTGCAGTGGGGTCCACTTTTGATTGTGGTATGCAGAAAAATCTTTTGAAGGAAAACTGTATTTCCGGGACTGGTGGTTCATCTTCCGTAATAGAGATGATTTCAAGACTTCCAGTAGTGGGATTTGTCTCCTGTACCTGACTCAAATGGATTAAAAAAATAAAATGAAAACAAAAAAGAAAGTACTCACATAGAATCATAGAATGGTTTGAGCTGCAAAGGACCTTCAAAGGTCATCTAGTCCAACCCCCCAGCAAAGAGCAGGGATATCTTCAGCTAGATCAGGTGGCCCAGAACCACATCCAGCCTGGCCTTGAATGTCTCCAAGGATGGGGCATCTACCACCTCCCTGGGCAGCCTGTTCTGGTGTTTAACCACCTTCATTGTAAAAGATTTATTCCTTATGTTTAGTCTAAATATACCCTCTTTCATCTTAAAGCCATTAGTCCTTGTCCTATTACGACAGGCCCTACTAAAAAGTTTGTCTTCATCTTTCTCATAAGCCCTATAGGTACTGAAAGGCTGCCATAAGGTCTCCCTGGGACCTTCTCTTCACCAGGCTGAACAACCCAAACTCTCTCAGCCTGTCTTCAAAGGAGAGGTGCTCCAGCTCTATGATCACTTCTGTGGTTCTCTTTTGGACCCACTTCAACAGGTCCATATCTTTCCTGTGCTGAGGACTCCAGAGCTGGACAGAGTCAAGTAAGTTGTGTACTTAATGTTCATGAGAGGAGCTCTTACAATTAACCCAACAGCAAACTACTGAAGTTAATTTTTGTTAAAATTTGTCCAAGCTACTGTAGCTGGGAGTGTGAATCCATCCTCTGCTCTCTACTGCCAATAGGAAACAACAGAGACTAAAAAGCATAGAACAGCTACACATCACCTGAGAGGATCTTAATACAGGGGCCCACTTAATTTTACCCCAGAAAATCTTTGATCACTTTCCACACAGTGAAAAACAATTGAACCAAGCTATGTTAGAATTCACGGTAAATAGATTTGCAATACTAATTTCATAGAATCATAGAATAGAATCATAGAATAGTTAGGGTTGGAAAGGACCTTAAGATCATCTAGTTCCAACCCCCCTGCTCTGGGCAGGGACATCTCCCACTAAACCATGTCACCCAAGGCTATGTCCAACCCGGCCTTGAGCACCGCCAGCGATGGAGAATTTACAACTTCCCTGGGCAACCCATTCCAGTGCCTCACCACCTGAACAGTAAAGAATTTCTTCCTCAGGTTCAGACTCTGGTTATGCACATTCTCACTTGCAAAAGAAACCAGAGTTTTGAACTGACAGTGGTGTGAAATAGGTCCAGGTTTGTTAAGGATGGTGGAACTGGTAAGCTGTAAAAGCAGCATGTTCACATAGTCAGTTACAGAAAACGCTCACAATGCCACACTTCAGGCAAAGAATACATGTTTTATCTGCAGCACTTTAAGTCACCTGGAATATTTTTTCACCTTTCAGCAAACAATTACAATAAGTTTTCTACTCTTTCATTTGCTAAATTCATGTATGTTTCAATGAATGTAAATGAAACCTGATATAGAGGCTTCTGGCTTTAAGGCAGAGAAAATGACAGCTTGCTGTGTATGATTTTAAATATGTGTATATATTAAAAATGCCCTGTAACTGGTGCACAAGTTGTCCATCAGAAAACAGAACAGCATTGTGAAGTATACTGCATGAAAGCTAGACACCGATGTGTCGTTTATTTAGATGATACCACATGCTCCCAAAACTTCACTCACCTCTTCCTGAGAAGTCATAGTTAAAAGCAAAACTGTTTTCTTTCTTCATTATCAGAAGGAACAACAAGGAAATTCTGAGGTTGCTAAGACAATCTGCTCTGGAAAGGCTTTCAGTGAGTCGCCGTGGCTGCCTATTCAGTCATTTGTTGCATATGACATTATGGCAACAGCCTGTGTAATTCAACCTGGGGATGGGTATCGGGTAGCCCTGGGTGGCATGGCTATGGAAAGAAGATAAAAATTCAGCAAGCTTTTTAATTAGCCTAAGAATGTCAGGTAATATTGTAGTGTTTGCAAACCTTTCTGTAACCCCTCAGCAAAGAAGCATCACCATAGCTGATGAGCACATGCTCATCTTTTATCGACTTGTGCAGGTGAGGAGTCTGATGATAGCTGTGGGTGGCAGAGGGCAGAAGCTCCAGGTGCTTTATCTCTTCAGCACATAAAGCCAGAGCAATTGTATTGTGCATTACTTGTATTTATTGTTTGTTTGAGGGTTTTTTCCCTTCCCCCTTGTAGTTTTGTGTTCTCACTCCTTGTCATTTCCCTTATCATTATTATTAATAGTAGTATTATATTGTACTTCAGTTATTAAGCTGTTCTTATCTCAACCTTTTACATTCTTTGGATTCTCCTCCCCATCCCACCTGGGGAAGGTGTGTGAATGGCTGCGTGGTACTTAGTTAACAGCTGGATTTAAACCACGACACTCCTGAATAATTTATACTGTAATATATATATATATAATTAAATACTGCAAAATATTTTGGAAGCACCTCGGAAGCAGTATCTCATGTTTCTGTAGTATCAACTAGTTTGTACTCTGGGATTTAGAAAATGAAAGTGTATGCTTAGCTTCATAAAATGCTCAAAATAAGTAATAATTTGGCTGTTTGTTAATTTTTTTTTTCTTCTAAGAAGACAAATTGATGACACAGGGAAGGGTGGAAGGAAGAAGGAGGATGAGAGATGAAGCAAAAGGCATGATAATTTAAGTGAAACAAGGCTCCTGAGAGAACAGGGAAGAAATAAAGGTTTTCCATGCCAAAACGCAGTTGCAATGAGAGAAGCTCTTCAGTCCCTTTGCTGCGCACAATGTAAACCGGCACTTCCAAAGGAAGGGCTGCCACATCATGGTCCTGTTAACTGTTCACATTCAGGTCATGACACCAACAGTTAATCATCTCTTATGCCACTCTTTCAGCAGCTTTCCCTGGAAATGGGAAACACATAATGGGGGACATAAGAAAAAGTGTAAAAAAGAAAGCAGATCAGCAGTTCAGGTGAGCCTTTCAGACTACAGGGTGGAGTGTCCTGTCCTTCCCAGGGAGCTGTGGTACCTGCAATGAGGACAGCCCAAGCCAAAGAAAATTGTCTCCCACCATTTCACCTGCTCTGGCCACTCTGGAAACACTGGAGACCAGACAGTACCAGTGTGCAAAGGCTCCTGTGGTGGACCTAGCACCAATGGAAAGAACAGGTCACCCTGATGTCTTGATGGGACATTGGGTTTGACCTTGAACAGTTGGCTGGCTCATCGCCTTTGTGTGAAAAGACCAAAGCAGGAGCTATGTAGAATAGGGATGGGAGGACATGAAAATCAAGCCCCAAAGGCTAGAATATGCCCTACAGACTAACTTCTTACATGCTTCAGGACATCCCTCCTCATCTCCCCCCTGTTGCAGTAGCAGGTAGATTTCCTAGTTTTCAGAAGACAATTTAAAGTGCAAGTCTAGAAGATTCTATCTCAGACCTGTCAGTCAGTCCACCCTGTGGTGTTTGCCTTTGGACTACTAGTCTTGTTCTTCTGGGGTGGATGGGAAATGCCTGAAGATAGCTTTTGATTTTTCAGCCACCCTGAAACAAAACTTCAGAGGTGCAGATACTACGAAAACAGGATGTGAGCTTTTGTCAGAGAAGATCACAGGAGGTTTGAGGGTTTTTGTATTTTAGCTGCCTCTTTCTCTCTCATTTTCTTATTCCCTCCCATCATCTTCCCACCTCACAATTTCTCATCACACGGTCAGGGGAAGAGTGGAGGAGATGGCGGTGGCTGAGACACAGCTGTACGCAAAGTTGTTCAACAAGCACAGGAGCAGAAGCACCTCTGTACTCCTTGAGTCTCTCCTTGCCAAAGGATTCCCAGCTCATATTGCGTGAGTAATGTGTTTGGCTGCTTTGCAGAGTTAAAGGTATTTAAAATAAGAGATATTTCTCATAAGAGCCTGATAGTGGGCAACTTGCTTTTTTTCATCAAGAGAGCATGCTGGGGGTGATGTCCCTATACAGGGATCAGACCTGTCTTGCTTTCAATTTCTTGCAAAACAGTGTGTATTGCCTATATTGCTCTGTATCCATTTTTATAAATGCTGTGTATATGTGAAAATGCACGTCCTTCCACATCTTCAGGTTGAGAGGCTTCACAATGAATTAAGAAGTTGAAGTCCATAGTTTGCTCTTTCTTGAGATATATTGTGTTTCATTTTTTCTGCTTCTCACTGATACTATAAGGGAGGTAAATGAGGATTTAACCTCCACTCAAAGTTTTTTCAGGCCTGGCAGAGACCTCCTGCTGGGTTTTGTCACTGGGAACTGTTTTAAAACAGTAAGCTTTCCTTAACAAGATGCCACAGAAGTCTGTCAATTTTTTTCCCATCTTGAATCAGGATCTTGTTCCAAAAGCATTTCATACCTGGAAAACGTAGTAAAGAATGAGGCACTATTCTTGGCAACCGCGGCAGGTAAAGAGATTAACTAGTGGCAGCTAACCAAGCTAATAAAAAAAGAAATATGGCAGTCACTCCTCCCCCAGACATCATTCTGGTTGCACAGAGAAGTTCTGGGGAGGATTTTCCAGCTTCTGAAGGACAAATATGGACAATGTAGTTCAAACTATTTAAAAAAAAACAGGTATTTTCATTTATATGTCAAAGAACCCATCATGAAAACATTTTAGAAAGCAGAGAATATCTCTCCATTTGGAATTAAAACTAAGCAAGTTGAAAAAGCTCCATTCATAAGTGCTGTGATGCTTTTTTAGGAATAGCTGTATTTAGCGCATCACCTTTAGACACAGTGTGCACAGTTTACAAGGAAACTGTGGGTCCCTTGTTCCAACTTATGCACGGTGGAATTTTAGCTGAAAACATGGCTCATCATTTCTCTAGTAATACTGTAAGTTTGGTCACCCCAAAGCAATGGCCAGATTTCAATATTTTTTGCCCTGTGTGTGATGTTCTTCAAATTCCCTTCTAAATAATTTCTGCTGTTACTGAGATGGCTTTGTGCTTTCCAGACTGAAATAAAGAAGCAGTGGCAGAAGTACTAGGCAAATCGACATAAAATGACAAAATGTCCAAAAGCACTTTAATTTTAATGTATTTATTTTTTATTGACTTTATTACCTTCAAAATGTTGATTGTGTTTTTATAAAACCCTTTAACTGTCTCTGTAGCTCCGGGATTGACCCGTAAATGGAAGTACTGAAAGTTGTTCTTTTGATAGTTTCTAGCCTGAGGAAAAAGAGGTTCGGTGGAAATATTACAAAACCTCTCGTAATGTGGATTCAGCAGGCCAAAGTAATGTTTCCCCAAAGAATAAAGCCCAAATATGTGATGGTCAAGCTAAGCATCAGATCCACAAAATGGGCCTTCTCTCATGCTTACACAGAACTGAATGTGTGTCAGCAAATTCTGCTTTAGGGAAGAAAAAGTTCATTCCCTCCGTAAATACACTAGCTTAAATAGAGATTTTTTGAAAGCTTATTCCTACTATTTGAGAGAAATTGGTATATTCAGAATTTATTCTATGCATCATCTTTTGATATCCACTGCTCATCTTGGAAGCATAGAATGTCTACTCACAGCTTAATGTTCTCTTGACTCTAAGGGCTCATTCCAACAGGTCCATGTCCTTCTTATGTGGGGAACCAAAAGCTGAATGCAGAGCTCCAGGTAGAGTCTCACCAGAGTGAAGGAGGGGGGAGATTAACCTCCCTCAACCTTGGTTTACCCACCCTAAGAAAATCTTTATAGTCAGTAGGGCTGCAGAGGAAACACTTCCAGAATACACAGGATGATATCCTGTGAGGAATACAGGCTGCCAGTCTTCAAAGAAGTAAAGACTTGTTGTGGAAAATACCATTTGGAGGGCTTCAAGAACATTAATATTTGCTAGGCATTACCTACTTTTTATAGGTGCTGCCTGTGCTGGAAAATAGGCTTGGTGAGCACAGCATGTCCATGCTTTAATTCCTAGGTTTTTTCTTGCTGTCATTCTGAGGAATCCATTTTGGTTTTTATTCTAGGCAAAAAGCCTTGGCTGCTACTGGACAAAAGACAGTAGAAGAGGCTGCAAAATGGTAAGTGCCTGTGGTTTCTACGAAGTGCTTTTGCATTAAACCTGGCTGAAAACCCTTCTTCATGTGCTGATTCTGTCACTGAATATGAAGTTATCTGCCATAAGAAACTTCTGTCTTTTGTCGCAGGCTTTCTTCCCCCCTCGATTTGGTTGCTTTTTTCTTTTTATTTTTATGTGAAAAGTCAGAGGACACATTTAAGTATGGCATGTTCTTCCCCAATATTCTTTTGTTCATGATGCTACAATGCTTTTCAAGAACCACTCCCAGTCCAACTGCTGCAAAGCCAAACATGCAGCATATGAAAAACAAGATGAAAGATACAATTACATGGGACATAAGTTTCTGATCTTTGTTTGTGCACTTTCTGATTTGTCTTGTTTGCCTTTATCAGGGCTGAATGAAAAGAGTTGCTCTTTTTGAGTATTTTTAAAATCTTCAGTTTTTATTTTCTTATTCTTAAATATTCTCTACACGTTGCTTTTGGACTCCTCCAGTCCTCTGTTTCCAATCATGAAAATGGTTGAAGATGGAAAATGACTCAAAACCCCTAAAAAAGTCTTTTTTTGTTGATTTCCATTTTCAGATATTGAACGAAGTGAAATCCCATCACAAAATGTAAAGTACACAAAAAGTAGTAGGAAAAAAAATCTCCATTACCTAGTACTTCAGAGAGAATATTTGTAATGAGTTTTTATTTAAGCTTTTCATTTGTAAGAAAATAACAACAGTAAGTAGTGCACAGACTTACCCTCTGTGTCATGATCTTGATTTCAGGTTGCACTCTCACTGCAATGATCCCTCTTTGGATGACCCAATCCCCCAGGAGTATGCTCTTTACCTGTGTCCCACTGGCTGTTTGCATGGTTACCTGCTAGAGTTTTGGAAGGAGAGCAAACGCCAGTGTGGGAAAAACAGAGCCCATGAGTTTTTTCCACACATCACTCTCTGCGATTTCTTCACGGTAAGACATAAAATGTGTGCAAGTGTCATATATCAGCTACTGATGGAACTGGACCACCTACCATTGTCTTACACCAGAACTTCTCCTTGGAGATCAAACTGACATGACACAGGTCTGAACATGTCTGCTTAATATTTGAATGTTCTGCCCCTGCACAGGCACCAGGGGCTTTCTTTCCACCACCCACTTTAGTTACCCACCTTAGGCCTTGGTGTACCTAAACACTGAATGCTGATGCCAGTGGTATGCTTCAGGGTAGCTGAATGATGATTGTTTAGCATCCACCTATGCTGCATCAACCTAGGATGTTAAACCTTCTTGGCCAGAGCAGCAGTGGCTGCCTTCAGCCAGATGTGCGATAGTCACAGCATTATCAAAGGATGCAGACAATTATGGTATTATGCCTATGAGAATCTCAGAGAAACTCCTGCCTTCCCCTAGAGAGACCCAACCAGAAGGTCACTGCTATGTTGGTGTGTCCCAGACTTTACCATTACTATTGAAGCTTGGATGTTCTGAAAAAGAGAGAAGCAGCATGCACAGGGGTGGAAGGAGCAAGGGGAGCCAGACTGGAGTCCAACAGTGCAACAGAGTCACTTTGTCACTAATTTAACATGGAAGTCTGGCTCCTGAGTTGGACTCCTGGCAGGCTGTTTTCTGGTTCTAGAGATGCTACTGTTCTCCTAAGTGTCCTTCTTATTGCTGGCGACTACCTACAAAACTTCCCAGCAAAGCTGCTTCTCCTGCATAGGTAAATGTGCTTATTATCAAAGGCCAGCAAGGAGTCACTGCCCTGGAAAAACTCTGGAGCCACCTGGAATCCAGGTTTCATATATCGATGGTGCTGCACATGAACATCAGCTGCATCTGAGATGCACTGAAACAGATAACAGTGCCTCCACAATTGCGCTTGCTTGACCCAGTGTTATGACTAAGTGGGGCAAATAGCTCTGTGGAGGAGACTAAAGCAGCCCAGAAATGGAGCATCATCAACATTCCTGTCTTGGGCTGCATGGTACAAATTCCATATTTGTCTCTGCTCTTCATAAATTACTTAATTGCCACATTTTTTGTGGAAGCACAGTTCTGTACAATCTAATTTGCTGTGATTAGAACATTAAGGATCATAATGACAAAGACGCCTTATGAATTTTGCTAGGTATATTTCTCAGCGTCTGAGATCTTGCAGCTTTAACAGGAACAATTTCAGCTAAAGGACTGTAGGACAACAATAACACAAATTCTTACTTAGAACTGAAAAGGAAAGTCATCATCTCAGCCTAATCTCAGGTTATTGAACACCTGTCTGATAGCAAAATCTTTTGGCTTTGTCCCACCCTGGCTAGACACACCTCCTGCTAGAAGGCTCCGTCTCCTATTATAGCACCAGGATACCGTGCACTGATTGAATTCTTCAGAATTACTGATTTCAATACCAGGAATTTCAGGTAAGGTTGTAGGTGTGTTGTCTTTCTCAGGAAGACCGATGCCTGCGCTGTTTTCTGGTACTACTGTATAACACAGGCTATAATATGGCTGTTGAGCCCACGGATAAAGCCTGCTCCTGCTATTTTCTTTCAGTGTGAAGACCAGAAAGTGGAGTTATTGTATGACACCTTAAAGCGAGTTGGTGAAAGTTTTTCACAACGGTTTCCACCATCCATTTCCTTATCACTACATTCATCCACCAGTTACCTTGGCTTCTTCGTTGATGACAAACATGCCAATATCCTCAAAGAGTTTGCTCAGGCATTCTCCTCAGAAGCTTCAGCTGTGGCAGGTAGGACAAACACCAGAGGGGAAAATGGGTGGGTTGTAGCACAAATGATTAGGCATGGTACTGAAAACATCTCCTATGTCTCTCTGGGAGCTTAGCTGGTGTTTTACTGCCAGCAAGCACCCTTTCCTCATGCAGATTTGAAAACAATATGGCTAGGGGAATGTGGTTTAGACTTCGAAGACACAGTGTTTTTGTCTAGAAGCTGAAATGGTTGGCTGTGTAACTTGATAAGCCATCCAGCAGGATATCCAAGATGGGCAGAGATACAATGCTCCCTATTCCCTGACTGGTGGGCCAACTGCATCCCTAAGAAATAGATACTAATCCCCACTCTAGTGACATCCAAGGGACCCTGTATCACCAGTGGAGACTGAAGAGACACAGCCCCAGCGTAGCTTCATCTAGAAGAAACAAGTTCAACACATTTCAGACTGGGAGAGGAATTCAAGCCCTTTTCATCTTATTCTCCTGGTTGAAGCCAAGGAGCAAATCCAGTCCCAATTTGTGAATTATATTGGCATGATTGAAATGATGACGTTCTACAAAACTGTTATTCGTCAAAACTATGATCTACTCTGCTACTAGTTACTATGATATTTCCTGCATCAAGCAAAGCATGCAGGACAAAACAAAAGCTTCTGTGTTGTGATGTGATTGTTTCGTTCCTAGATTGCAATGTGAAGCCCTGCCTCAAGCAGCTCCACCTTACCTTGTCTCACAAGTTTTATCCTCACCATCAGAAGACTTTGGAACAATTGGCCAAATGCATTAACCCAGGGGAGACCTGCCAGTGGGTAGCTGCACTCTACTCACGAGACATGCGTTTTGTGCATTACCAGGTACCATCATCAGACTTACTTGACTTCCCGAGCCTGTGGTCAGACTTATTTCTACAGTCACCTTGCCTTTTTTTCATGAAGAAAATCAGTGCATGCACAGTTCAGTGTTTAAAATGAAATGGTTGTTTCAAGTACCTCTTAGGGTTGAAAAACTGTACTCGTGAATCAGTAGAAGATACCTTTATGGTAGGCTGCTTGACCAGTATGTCAGCAAGGTCCAATTCCAAACTCCAGCAGAAAAAAACAATCTTATCATAGTAAGGGAAATTAAAAGAGACAGGAAATGGTGATCCTTGAGTAGTTGCTAGAATTTCTCAGGTCACAGCTTTGCAGTTAAAGTCCATTCAGCAAAATTAGTTTTCCTGATAGTTCCAGCCGTGACAAAAACTCAGATTAAATATCAGTGAACAGGGCACAGTTCTTGCTGCCAATTCTCTGCTTAACAGACTCTTGGTGATTTTTTGCTTGAGAGATTCTTAGTTAAAACTGGTCAACATTTTTCCAGTTCTAATTTCCAAAATTAAGTTATGGAATGATCAACATTTTTTAGTCAGTATATTGCAAGTCTCACATTGGATTTTGGTCACTCTCAGGAGAGATACAAGTAATCACAAAAATAGCTGATAACAGTTTTGCTATGTTTGCTTTCAAATAGTCTGTTCTAGTTACAGGAAAAGAAAAAGTGTTTTTATGGAAACCAAGTGCCTATTTTTACATGTACTGCAAATGTGGTAGTGCCTTCTTTTCTCTGCCCAAGTGCCATTAAAAAGCACATTGTAGAGTAGAAAATAGTACTGGTTGCTATGTCCAGAAGAGATTTGGACAAGCATCCCCTAAACTGCTGTGGCAGGGGGCAGCAGCAGGCTCTGGGCTGCAGTCTGACCCTGCTGTGTGTTCCACCCAGACACTGAGGGCCCTCTTCCAGTACAAGCCCCAGAACATCGACGAACTCATGATCAATGCTGGGGACTTCATCTACGTTGACCCAACGCAGCAGTCTGACATGAGCAAAGGCTGGGTGATCGGGATCTCACATCGGACTGGCTGCAGGGGTTTTCTTCCTGAAAACTACACTGAGACGGCCAACGAGTCAGACACATGGGTTAAGCACAGGTAAATTGGGGTATTGCTTCGCATCAGTTGCTTTTGTTGCTGGGGAGCTGTGGCAGTCTTCCTCCTCACCATGAGCTGTGGGGTGCCAGGAGGGAGCTGAAGGCAGTGTTGGCAGAGCAGAAATGGGTTCCTGGGGGTCTGGGTGAGATGCTGAGGCTTCTGAAAGGCAAGAGATAGGACACACACCCACAGATACCCAGAGTTCATTTGTTCAGATGCCCAAGGGATGACCTCTATTTGCTCTTGCACAATCTGAATATCCTAATGAATTTTAAAACGCCGTGTTCTGCTGGGCAGGGTGAGCCTCCAGCCTAGCTCGCTGCTTTCTTTGTTTTTTCATTTCAAGAACTTGGAAAGTTAACTGGAAATTAAACTACAAAAAGGTTACTCCACCACCTTGAGCCTACCCTTGTCTTGTTGACTTGCTCTTTATCAGCAGGCATCTACCTAACTTCCTGTACTTTGCAGCTGACAGCACAGCAGATGCTATTTGTAGATCAGAGCTGATTTTTCTATGCAGGGAGGTCTAGGTGTACTTCTTGCTGAGTCTTCAGAGACAGAGGGGAGGCAACTAGGTAGTATTTCTTGCTTGAAGGTCACACTTTAGTAGGGCTGCACCCACTACATGCCATCAATTTACAGAATTTTAACCTCATTTTTACCGGGTTTATTCTAAATCAAGAGCAAAGTGACAAAGTGGGTTGCAAAAAATACTGAACAGAACATGAATCCTGACTTACATGTCCCTGTAGACAAAATCATTACTTACAAATCCTTCTGTTTGTGTATGTGTCCATATGTTTGTGCCTGTGTGTTGCTTCTGTTTTTTCGACAGGGAGTACATTTTTGTAACAGCTTCAAGACTCTTCACTCAAACTGAAAATGAACCCAATGTAAGGACGAATGGAGAAGTCCAAAGTCCTAGTGTGTCAAGGAGTGTAACCAAGGCACTTTCTCTTCAGGTAACTGTTTTTTTTCCATTTCTTATCTTTGCCATGTGCTTGTGCAGATATGCTATTAATTAAAAAGCATTTAGTAAATTTAATAATTTCTTTCCTGTTCTTCCTTACATTTTCATGTTATGTTGTAAAGCACATACACATATATCCACACACTCATATGCTCTTATGGTATGTTATAATAGTTCATAAATATTTGAAATAGGATGTAGGATGTATAATACTCCTGCCTTCTTTCATGAAACTATTTTCATTTGTGTCCTAATAGCATAACGTATAAGTTCTCTGCTCAGGTTTCTTTTTTGCACAAGCCTTACTGGGTAAGCTGTGCAAAGGTATAACAATGAGTCTGATAAGTGAGACACAGCCACAACTTCCCTCAAGTCCCATACAGTTTATAGCAGAATAACTAAAGCGGAATTACACTCATTGTTCATTGTTACTTTTATGGACAAATTCTATGCATGTCACCTTGGTGGCTTACATGGTCCCAGATCTTAGCACATTTAAATCTTTCACCTTTTTTTTATTTTTAGATACATACCTAATGCAAATAACTGCATAGAACTGCAGCAAGGGAACAACTAGTTGGAAAGGTCAGCAGCACTAATGGGATCACATCTTTGTCTCAGTTTCAAAATCAACATGTATAATTTTTTCCACAGGTTTTTCACTGGCCTTCTGGTAGGAAGAACAAAACCAATAAGGATTCTTATTCTACCTGAAGCACACTTGCACCTGCGTTGCCTTATTTACTCTGTCAGGGTTGCCAAGATTGTCCTTTCTGGCACACTGACATGCTGCAGAACCCCCTTTGGGCTTGCTGGCCCCATGGCCTCTCTTCTCACAGTGCTGGGGGATAACCCTACATGCATTTGTGTTAACATCAGTGAAACTTGAGGGCACCTTGAAGGAACTTCCATCCTGGGGTGTCCCAGGATGCTGTGTGTAAGACAGTAAGATAGAAACTTCCACATGGCTCAGCCATCCTTCCACAAACTCTTGAATGCTCTTGGCCTTTCTTACCTAGCTCAAATTTGTGGCAGAGCTGCAGCTTGGCCTGAGGAACATGTTTTGCAATGTGAACACCTCCGGTCTAGAGTTTCAACGGCTTCTGGGTTCCTCACAAGCAGAAGAACAAAACCACAAAATCTTAGTTTTAAACTCTAATCTTGTGGCAGTTGATTTCTGTTTCATGGCAGAAATGCAATAGTGTTTAGCAGAATACATGAATAAAAATTTCATACCACTTCTTAAGAATTCCCTTCTCTGCAGCTGTAGATACATATCACTAACCTCAGTGCTGCAGCAGTAATACTACAATGGGTTACTGTTGAAAAAGATTTAAAGCCTTTGACCCATTCCTCTTTATCTTCTCCTCTGTATTTAACGTGCATTGTATACTAACCCCAAACTACTTGGAACTTACTTGTAATTATGTGAAGTCTGAGTAAAAAAGTGGCCTCAGAAGAGGTCTGATTGACTTGGCCACACAGGTATGAAAATGTAGAAGCAGTATTTCATTTGCAAAAGAAGGACAAGCTTGGTGTTAGTCCTGGTGTAGAGAAAAGCATTATCACTTAAACCTTACCTAGTTGCCCCTTTTTGTTTATATCAACTATATATTGTATATCAAAATTATAATTCCTTCACATACTGGAATTAAAAAAATCTGTTATCAGCACTACCTTTTAGTAGTGTAAACCCAGAGTTAAAACCTAATCTGTATCCCATGATGGTCAGGAATCTTTCATTTGACTTCATTGGGTAGCCAGCCAGGCTTATTGCCTATCTTTAGTACAACATCTACTATAGCAGCTCCTTTCTGTTCCCCTTTGCACTTGTTACAAACCTCCCAGGACACATCTGCTCTTCCTTCCTCTGTCAGGCAGTATCCAGGAATCCAAATTTTTCATGCAGGTTATATATAATACCTTAATGAAAAACCCTTTTTACACAGATGTCTCAGAGTGCCACCCTGCGGAGAGGTGTGCTGGTGATGCGCCATGGGGAAAGAGTTGATCAGGTCTTTGGCAAATCTTGGCTTCAACAGTGCTTGACTGCAGATGGTGAGTACAATGACAGGAGGATCTTAGCAAATCAGAACCCAAACTGATTAACACTGGTGATGGGTGCAAAAGACCATCTCCTACGTGTAAATGTAAACACTGACTGAATGAGTAACATTGCTTTGACCTGCATGAAACCAGTTCATAATGTCCTAAAGTCCTTCATGTTTATGTTGATTAAACTCTGCAGAACAAGCAAAGCTCCTGTGGTACTGATGGATGCGTGTCCAACACAGGATAGCTACTGCTCATTACACAAGGTGGTGGTTGTCAGACCCCCCCAGTCAGAACCATGGTCTGTTGATCAGACTCACCGTACATCACTAGTCAAACCTGGGGGAAAAAAGAAAAGCAAACCATGATGGAAATGTCAGCACTGATCTAAATTAAAAACTGGATTTCTTGACCCTCTCTCAAAAAAAAAGTTTTGAGAGAAAGAAAGCTGACCCAGAACAGGGAAATAGATATCGAGAGAGAAGAGGGGAGCAAGAAGGTGAGAGTTCAGAAGGGAGAGTTTTGTGCTGAAAGACTCCTTCGTTATGCTACAGATCTCCTGCATTAAGTGTGTGAGGTTCACAGTGGATATTAAGGCAATACATTCTGGCTTCATATCCAGTTTATTGGTTTCATATTTCTTTGGTGGGAATGTTGCTTTTTGTCACATTGGCAGTGGTAAAGGAATATCAATATAGAGCAGATTTTTGTCTCATTTGAGCCCCACAAAGCTTAATTATCATAAAGTCCTGTCCCACCTCTTCTCCCCCACATTTGCTCTTTCAGAGCTTGGCAAAGATTTGCTGTTTTGTTAGGATAGATGATTTCCCAAACCAGTTTTGTGACCTTAAAGCATGATGTCATTACGGTAACAGCAGTGACTGGGTTTTTTTATAAACGTGAGATACACTATCTGTAGTACTCAAATAATTCTGTAGGCATTCGAGTTCAGGCACTGCCCCATGACCCCCCAAACTGAGTGAGAGCAGACCACAGTCTGGCCCCAGTGGACAAACAGCATGGGTGCCTGAGGTGGAGGGAAGAGTGATTAGTTCCTTGGGCAGATGCTCTGCTTCATCACTTGCCCTCTTGGCCAGTGAATGTGCTTTGACCTGTTCCATTTACCGGTCAAGATATCACACTGAGCTGAGTTTTCAGAACTAGCCATCCAGTCATTCAGAAGAAGCAAAGAGATTACAACAAAATGACACCTGAGGCTGCTGCCTCCCTTGCACCATAGTAAAATGTCCCACTTCATTTCAGGAAAATACTACAGAGCAGATCTGAACTTTCCTTGCACCCTGCCAAAGCGGAAAGACAGCATGAAGCATTTTGAATACGATCCTCCTTTGTCTTGCTGTGGTATTTTCCAGTCAAAGCTTATAGGTAAGCTGGATAATAGCCTGCTGCAAATGTACAGGTTTGGAAGCAGGCTTTCATTACCTGCAAAAGCTCATACTGGCTTTGTAGTAAAAAAAGCTCCTAGAAGCACTGTCTGCTCATCTTTGAGACCCATTCTGCCAGTTCCTGGTAAAGGAAGTTAGTCTGACCCAATTCACTTGCCAGATGAAGCTGTTTCTGCTCCCTGACCAATTGTGCCTGATCGTGATAATGCAAGTCTGGTGCAAATGCTTGTCTTTGACTCAGATACATGTAGACAGGCAAATGCTTAACCGCTGCATGGAGATTTGGAGTGAATCTTCATCAATTATCTCTCCAACACCCATTTTAAACTTGCTGCTGCCACCAGAATGAGGTTTTTAGGGGTCTCAGTCAGCCACTGGTATGAGAAAATTGCTGTCAATGTATCCCATTTCAACGAAACTGAAAAGCTCCAAGCTGTTTTCTGCAGAAAGTATTTTGTGGTAGTTTCTGATCTGTTATGATTTGTAAAAGAGCAACTTACTTTGCTGTTCCTAACCAGGGGAAGCTCTGCTGGACCAGGAGGTGACAGTCAGCTACGTGTACTCATCACCTGCGCTCCGCTGCATAGAGACAGCTCACCATATACTGCAGGGTAAGGCAGCAAAAGCAGCCAGGTGCTTTTGCCACAGTGAGAGAGTCTTTGGCAAACTTCTGTGAAGTCTCTGAGATGAGCAATTAAGAAGCTGTACTGTTTTGTGGTTATTTGTTGTTATGTTAAAGCAAGGAAGACAAGGTGGTTTTGTCTCCCTGGTAATACAGGCAGTAATAAACTTGCTGCCATGTGTACAATCTGCAGAGTATTAACTCTAGTCCTCACTAGTTAAAATGGAATCTAATGTTACATGAAATAGAGGCCTTTCACATCAGATTGAATTCAGCATTAGCAGCTGTTCACCAGATCACCACTGCCATCTCTTTCAGTTAGTATTCTGAGCTGAAAAGCAGATGTTTTCAGTATTCTGAAGGGTATCTATTGGGTCAGGGAAGACAGCATTCTTCTGAAAGCATTTGCATTTGCAAGCCAAACTATTTTCTTTCCTTTGTATTGCAGAACCTCTTTCATTCTCTTTCTTCCCCTTCCTCTCTTCTTTTTAACTCTTCTGTCCCCTCCAACTCATCTGTCAGGTTCACAGTTCATTACTATATTTTCATCAGAATTAGGATGGGAGTGTATTTCTTCTGGGAACTAGAAGAAACGAAGTTCCTCTCAGCAACTTCTCTGGAGAATCATCAGAAAAAAGAATGTGTCTTTTGATTCCATTTTGAAAACTGTAGGACAGTGTAATGCTCCACCAAGGGCAACTGAGCAAAATGCTACGTAAAAATCACAAAAACATTTCCCATCTGAAGTTTATTCAGATTGTAACATTTCTGGGGCATTTTCTTCTATTCTCTTCTGTATCTTGTAGATCATCACAAGAGAGCTCCAATAATAATAATACTGATGATGACGATGAAAATGTAATAATTTGTAGTGCCTTAACATTAGTCAGACAATATAATAATGGCTTCATTTAATCAACATCACCCTCTTTTGTTTGAAAGTAATTAATTCTCATTGATGAAAGTATTACAGCAAACAAGGCAGAATGTATAGCCTGAGTGTAACACTCAAGTGTACCTTCCTCTTGTTAGGTAATATTTCCTGTTTTTGCAGGGCTTAAATTAGATCAAAAAGTCAAAATCAGGGTGGAACCAGGACTGTTTGAATGGACCAAGTGGGAAGCAAGCAAAGTAATTCCTAACTTCATGACTGTGACAGAACTGTTAGAAGCATCTTACAAAATAGATACAAGTTACAGGTAATTACTCCATATGTAACTTTTAAAGTCTTTTATTCTTTCCTGAGGTGTCTCCTCATCTTTTTATAAACAATTATGAACATCGCAAAAAACTGGGTGCTTCTGGTCAAAGCCAAGCCTGCATGATCTGTTCCTAAAGATGCTGTCAGCTGTCTTGTGACACAGGTGCTCTGACTTAGCAGCACCTGTGCACAGTTGACAGTGTGTATGTGCATAGCACCTGGGTGCACTCACACACACAAAACTTGTGTGTGAGACCAGCCCTGCTGTGGTGCTGCCTTCAGATCTGCTGGCTCAGGCCCACGTTGTGTCATGCGCAAGCATAGCTGTGTTACAGGCATTAGGGTCAGGTACCAGGAGTCTTCTTTTTACCTTTGGCTCATGCGAAGCACACTTTAGGAATGTGAAGAATAACCTCTTGGGTAGATAACATGCTGGTGTTCAGCAACAAGGAAATGTGACTTTAGAAAAGGTTAGCAAGCTCTTTGCTGAGGGTCTGCAGGGCAGCAGCAAGAGGTCTGCCCCATAGCAGTGGCACAGGCTGGGAGAAGGCAGGGAGCACAGATCCATGCCTGAAATGTCACTGGTTTGTGTCACTGAAGCAAAAGGCACAATAAGAAAGGAAAGCACGGGACCAACCCTGTGCAAATCTACACAGGACTGTGAAGAGGGAGGTGAGCGTAACAGAAGCAATCCATCCTTCTGGTTTGGGGGGCAGGTAGGATAACAGTGTTTCACTATAATTGGCATTTGTGCAAATTTGGTCAGGGAGGGGGCTTGGTTTGGTTTGAGTTGCTCAAAAAATAATACTGCGTGCAGCAAGGACTTTTTGGAGCTTTCACAATTTGGGGAGGGTGGGTGATGCCTTTTCTGAGCGCTTGCAAACCACCACAGGGCAGGAAATGATAAACCTCCAATTCAATCTAGGTCCTCATCTTGCTCGCAACCCAGGCTGCTCTGTGTTCACAGTGCACAGCCAGACCCAGGAAATTACTCAGTTAATAAGAGTGTCTCTGGGGTTTCCTACATGCACAAGAAAGACAGAAAGGAAGCGTTTTGTGTCTTACTGCATTTCTGTATTATGAAGCATAATGAAGCAAGTGTCTTCATTTGAAATTGCTTGAAGGAATAATATTTGGATCATAGTGTGTTCTGGTGTGTTTTACAACCAGGAGGCTGGTTTTGCTATTTTTTTCAGTATAAACTCACTTGCTTTTGGCAAAAGTGTGCAAATGTGAAGCAGTGGGAAGTTCAGAGGGGACACACTGAAGCAATGCTAACCACATGGTTTAGACCCCTCACAACTCACTGAGATCCAGAAGACTAGTTTTGAGCATCCCAGTCTAGATTTGTCCAGCCTAGACAGGCTTAATATCAGCTATGACTAGCAACCCAGCATGAGCTTTTCACACACTTTTACCACCTATTTTCTATTACTGCCACTTGTGCTGATATAATGATGCAAGGACTCACCTGTAGTACCTGCTGTATACTACACTGCAATACCATTCTGTACTACAATATATTAATCAAATCTTACTCCTGCTTATTCACTGAATAAGGAGACAATGAAATCAGAGTGAGGGGGGCAGTTTTTTGTAGAAAAAAATAGCACCTTGTTTTGTATCACAATATATGGCTATTTGCCAGCTGTAGCAATGAATGCTTCCCATTCCCAGAGAAGGCAGAGTAAGAGGATGATATGAAAAATATAAAATGAGTTTGGCAAAGTTTTATTCTGTTGCTAAGAAGCACTGATTCAGTCATCATCAAAGAGAGGAGCCTGTTGGGAGGCAGCAAATAACTGCTCCTGCTGCCCACTTTGCCTGTCTTGCACCTCTGAGAAGGCTGTTAGGGCATCCAGTCATTGGGAATTCGGTGTTCCCAGCCGCCTACCCTTTGCACCACTGGCCACTGCATGCCAGAACTCTGCAGGCTCTTACCTGCTGCTCCAGGCTGGGGTAGGTTGCATGGCATCCATCAACCCAAGCCCTACTGGTCCTGTGTGGCTGCTCCAGTTTGAAGGTCTGGCTCCTTTTTTGGGAAAATATTCTGTGCATGAAGAGCTCCAGTAAATAAAAGAAAGAAGAATACCTGCTCTCACTACAAGTGCTCAGATACTTAGGAGTGGTGCATTGTAATGTTCCTAGAAATACTTTCCTTAACCTTAGGAGTGAATACCTTTACTATCCATTTTTCCAGTTAATGCAAATACGCCTCACTTGTTGATTTCATTTGCTTTGTTTATTAAGGAGACTAACACTGAGACACCAAATATTGAAAGCATTCACATCATTGGTATCTTGCCTTGGATTGAGCTTGGTCAGAATTACTAGAGCTGTGGTTTTGCAAGTCTGCAGTCCATAGCTGGGCTGTAGTGGCCCTTTCTGATAGAACTCCTCAAAGCTCACCTCTTCTTAGGCATGAATCCTACCTTAAGTAATATTCACTGTAATCTACAAGTTTCATTCCCTGCATCTGATGCTCTATGAACTATAGGATTTAGCCATAAGATCTGATGGAAATTGCTGCGGGGGAAGCTAATGCTCCATGCAAGATGAGGTAGCGGTGCATCAGCCAAGTCAGTAAATAAACCCATAGCTGTTTAACCGAGTACCTTTTCTCCAGTGTAGTCATTCAATAGTGCTAACAGTGTCCAAGTATTTATCTAGATTAACATATATTTGTGATTTCAATGTCAGGGGTAACTTCCCACTCTCTTCACTGGTGCCATCGGAAAGTTATGAAGAGTATGTAAGCAGAAGTTCTGCGGTTATAAAACAGATCATCACTGCCTGCCCCAGCAAAGGTAAAGGTTTCAGATCTTTATATATTCTATCAGACACTTCAGAAACAGGAACTAGCAGAGATTTGCTGACAGAAACACATTTAACATGAGTTGTTGGTACTGCACAGAGCTTAAGGTAGAGACTTTGTCCTGGCTTACACTAAATTAAAATATATGCAATTTATGGGATAGAAATTAAAAAGTAAAACTAAAAGACAGCAGAGTACTAAACTGCAAAAGTATACCCTCTACTTGGTCTTTCTACATCAGGATGCAGCTCTGCATAAGATAATATGCTTTTCTGGAAAGCTTGTTTTTTCCCTCTTTTCCTTGAAATTCTTTCTCTCACCAGCTGGCATGACTGCAACACACCAGATTTTTTCTGACCAGCACAATATACCCTGCCACATTATCAAAAATATCTAAAAGTTGATGGGTAACCTGACAGCCTGCAGCTCCCTTACTACTTTGGTTTTTCCTGGTGTATCAGGTGTCATCCTCATTGTGGGCCATGGCTCTTCCTTGGTATCTTTCACTCGACCTCTGCTAGGGCTTCCCACCAGAGACAGTAAAGACTTTGCCCAGGTGGTACGAAAGGTAAGAAGACTTTTTCTACAAAAAGAAGCTTTCTTTTTGTTTTATTATACTTTTAATAAGGAGACTGCTTACACAGTGAGACATGACTGTAGCTGCATGCCAATACCAATGACATCAGCTTTCTCAATACAAACAGAATCTCATATAGTTTTAGCAAAACACTGGAACTCCAGAAAAGGATTTTCTCCTGGTAAACAGTATGTGACTAGCAGCTAAGACTTTGTAGAAGATTTTCAGCCAACTTCACTGGAAAGTCAATGCCAGGTAACACTTACAGACCCCCCATATAAAGACAGGCTAAGATAGCTGGGGCTGTTCAGCCTGGAGAAGAGAAGGCTGCTTGGAGACCTCATAGCAGCCTTCCAGTATCTGAAGGGGGCCTACAGGGATGCTGGGGAGGAACTCTTCATTAGGGACTGTAGTGATAGGACAAGGGGTAACAGGTTCAAACTTAAAAAGGGGAAGTTTAGATTGGATGTGAGGAAGAAATTCTTTACTGTAAGAGTGGTGAGGCACTGG
>JASSUY010015968.1:0-68757 GCA_032466535.1 Forpus xanthops | reverse complement strand
AGGAGAGGGAAAGAGCCCCTCCCGAGCCCAGCGCAGGGAGCGCCCGGAGCTGCCGCTGTCCGTCCGACCGCCCGGGGCGGCTCCGCGCCCCTCCGCGGTGCGGGGCGGTGCGCGCCGGCTGAGCACGGAGCGGCTGCTGCCGAAGGTGAAGCTCTCGCTCTCCAATTACTTTTCCCAAGAGAGAGAAGGAGGCAGCAGGAGGGGGAAGTCGTGCTGTGTGCGGGGCCAAACCAATCAGAGATGCTCTAACGGAGGTATTGCTGCAGGACGCGCCGGCTCTTCCTCCCTTCCTCTGCCGAGGGGGCTGAATCGGGACCTCACGCAGCTGGCGGAGGGGCAGGAGCCGGACCGAGCTGCAGGACTTCTTCACCCTCCGCTTTTCCGAGAGCTAATCCGTCCTCCGTCCTCTTTTACTTCATTTTTTATTACTATTATTTCTAATACTCTGAAACAGTGCGCGAGAAACACTTCAAGTCTGCCCTCCTTCCTTTCCCACGTACTTCACCCTTCCTCTTGCATCTCTCAGCCGGATTCCTCGTATATTCATTCCCAAAGAAGGGGGCCGTGGCAGACGACCGACCCGACCCGAGGGGAGCCGAGCTCGGTGCCGCTCCGCTCGGTGCCCGCGGGCACTGGCGGGGCGCGGGGCGTGTGCCGGCGATGCCCGGGCGGTAAGGCTGGAGCTGCCCCCCGACGTGCGGCGGCCGATCCCTAGGTGTTTCCAGCAGGAAGCGGGGCTGCAGGTAAGTGAGCGGAGGGCTCCAGGGGAGTGTGTCTGTGCGCTGTTGGGGGGAGCACACACACACCAGGCGGTACCCTTCGCGCCTGCGGAGCCAGGAGCGGAGCGGCTGCTGCGGGGGAGCGTCTGCCCTCCCGCTGCCCCAAAGTTGCAGAGAGCCGCTGCGAAGAGGCAGGAGCTGCTTCACCGCCCGCCGCGGCTCTGGCTGAGCGCTCGGGCAGCTGCTCCAGCCCGGCGCCGGGCTCGTGTTCTGCTTTTAATATAGGTTGGTATTAAACCGGGCGTTTGTGCGCTATGGCAGAGCCGGGGAGGGGAACCCAGGGGAACACACCCGGGTTTCAGCCCGACTACTTGCGTAGGAAAGGTGGCCGCTCGCTTGCAGCCCCCTCGGGCACTCAGGGGTTTACTCTGCTTTGGAGCTCGGAAGCTTCGCGGCCGCCTTCGGAGCGAGGAGCCCCAATAGGAAAACCTTACAAAAGGAGTTCTTAAAAGACTGTTCATGGTTTCAGTTCTTGCTGTGTGTAACGCTCCCCAAGTTGTGGTGTAGGTAGTATGAAACATACCTTGTGTCTCCACGTTGCTTTCTTTGCATTTCACTGAGCTGATTTACTTACTGGGTACGGTGCAGGTTCTGTATGCCACAGCGAGAGGGCTTTTCCTTTATTCCACCTCTTTTGTAGATTTGCAAGAGAAAGTTTTAAAATAGCCTGCTTTGTTCCTGTGGAACTGTAGGATCGGACGCCAGGTTATTTAGGCAAAGAGTGAAGAGAGTAGCTTGCACTGCTCTGTTAGGAGTTGCCATACATGGCTCTTATTAAAGCATTTTAAATTATATGTGTAGTTACAGTTGTTTCTTTCCAGCTTTTGCTTGGAGATAATCAGTGGTTTTTTTTTCCAGATCAGAAGTGCCTCACTCCTACCAACCCACCCCTTGACAGGCACAGGCTCAGTGTTTAAAGAACCATGCTTTGACTCCTGCAGAACTGTCAATTTAAATAACAAACCTACCCCCTGAAAGCCCCATAAAGCATTCTGGGTGTTAGGGTCTTCGCACAGCAGTGGATACATTTAAATTGCTATTGACTAAATGATAATTGTTATCTGGTATCTCAGTTTTACTCACTAGTTTCAGACGTTAGCATTCAGCCTGCTGTATGTTTAACACTTTAAAGCTGTTTTATGGGATGATCCGAGTGAAGTCAAATGGATTAATTATGATTCTTCTTTTTTCTGTAGTGTGGGGTAAACACTAGAAAAATAGTTCAGTGGTACCAGGAATATAGCTTACCTGGAGTTAAGAAAGAGCATACTAAGGCAGTTTTATTAGGGGTGGCAAAGGTTACATCTTCATTATACTTTTTCACAGTAATTGTTCAGTCATTTCGTACCGATGCCTAAATTGGTTTGAGTGGTTAATTAACAGTAGTAACTCACATGGATTTCATTATTAATATTTCAGAAAGCTGATACTGCTGAGGCAATACTGAAAGCTGTATTTTTTTATTTCATAAAGTCCCAATTTCCAAAGGTATGGTGCTGTTACTCATTTAAATGTAAACTACCAAAGTGCCATAATTTCAGTGGAAAGCTTTGCTGAGTTCATTAGCAGATAGCAAATGAGCATTGCTATTCACTGGTTCCACATGTCGGTTGAACTTAAGGGGGCTTTCAAAACTGTGGTATTAATTTTAGACACGATGCTGGTAGTGGGTGACTTCCAAAATCTTGATTCCTGTTTTAATCAGAGAATGACAACTAATCTGGAAGGATCTTATCATACTGGACATACAGGGTAACCTTCTTACCTGTCTCTTCTTACGAGATGAGGGACCTCAGCTTTATGTTTAGATGCTTGTAATACACTTGATAATTCTGGTGGGGAATGCATGAAAAAAGCTTGTTCTGAATAGAAGTAAATAGACGCATGTACAGATGGATACTGGAGATTGCTTTTACTAGCAGGTTGCAAAGTGATGATTCATTGAACCATATCTGGATTTACATAAATAATATTTTACACAGAATTGTAGTGACAGGGAAACATGTAGCCGCCAAGAAGTTCCATAATTTTGTCACAGGTGACCACAGACTTGGTAAAGGACATCTTTACAAATGCAGGCTGCATGCTTTCAGTGAGCAAAACATACCATTGGATTTTTCAGAGCTGAGCATCTTCACACTTAAATTTATTGCTGGCTGTATAGTGCTACTGTGTAGTTTCTAATAGTGTATTAGAAATATGTTGCGTTAATTATGTTGTGTGTTGTGTGCATTACTTGCTATAAATAAGTAACGGAACCACACTAGTTACAACACTAAAGGAAATCACTGACTTTGGACGACAGAAAATCACATTACCTAATACGTACACAAAAATGAGATCACCATCTTGAAAAATTACTCTGAATGATACAACTATCAGTGAGCAAGCAGTTCTGGTTTAACTTCTGCAGCATTGTATTAGAAATGCTTCATTAACTCACATTATTCTGCAGCTGTTTGTTCACTGAAAATTAGAATAAAAGTCAGGAAGTTTATCCAGCAAAGCAGGATTATTTCCTTTGTTAAGTACTGAAAGTTCAAGCAAACATGAAAAAAAGCCCTTTAGCATTAGTGTGCCAGGAACACTGGGTACATCCTATTTTTGTGATATATGGATGGCATTTACTGATGCAATTCATCAATGTATTTATTACTCATACGTCATCAAACAAAGAAGATAAATGAAAGTAAACAAAGGCTGTGTGATAACACATAGGCTAAAGCAAGGAAAGACCCCACAAATCTAATTTATTAATGTTCAGTTTCATATTTACAGTCTATATTTAAACATCTCATTTAAATGTCTTTGTCTCATCGATTTTCTACTACAGCTCCAGATAATTCAGGGAGCAATAGCTTTCATTTGAAAATGCATTTTCAATTTACCTGTTGAAGCACTGGATTTTAAAGGTATTGAGGCAAAAAGTTGTGTTTGGATTAATATAAAGGAAGTATCCTATGCTAGCAGAGCTGACTACTGATCTGTCCCCATTCACGACCATTTTTATGCGTTAGGAGGGGCATCCCAAACTGGTGTAGAGTTTTGTTGCTCCATTGGAGTAGTTGAAGCTCTGACAGTAGAACCAGCTGGAGTTTTGCTCCATTATCTTAGATCACTGAATTTAAGTGGGTGCTTTAGAAGGATTTTGCTTACTTTTATGTTTTTTTTTTAGGATAGAAAAAAATAACACAGTACGCTGAGCTTCACAGTGGTAAATGCACACCTTCACATTTGAAATACTTTTTACAAACAGAGGCCCACTCTTGGAGCTATTTCAGCAGGAAATTTGGCCCAGTGATTTGGTTTTGTAAGCTGCTAATGTATACTTCAAACCACTCCTCCTCATAACTCAGTTCAGATGTGTAAAACTCATCATGCATAGGGATGAATGTGAAAACATCAACAGTAATGTCATTCATTTTTTCTGGTGACAGCTACAGAGCTATCTCCTTTTGCTCTAGGTAGAACTCCAGAAGACAGTGATTTTTGTGCTTTGATTCTTCATACACCGTTGCCAGCCACTCTTGCTTACCCTATGTAGTCACTTATTTATCGAGAGAGAAGACAAAATAATGGCCACCTAATATAATTTTTCATGCTGCCAGTGCAAAGCAGTCACATTTTTAACATAAATAATTCAAGGCACTTTTATAGATCTTTCTTTGTGCACTATGTTTTGAAAAACACCGTGGAGGTAGATGAGAGAAAATAAAAACAGTGCTTTACAGTGCTTGTTATGGCAGGACACTACACCTTACATATACTGCATAAAGTGGGATGGAGTCACTAAAAAAGCTTTCTTATTCTTTCTTCAGATATATCAGGGCACTGATTTGTAGCATGTACTGTAGTTCTATCTATTCCGTGAGTAAACACCTACCAGAGTAGCTCCTGTGTCTTTTGCGGTATGGAAGAATCACCTAATTACATGTGTAGAAAGTGAGAAATTGGGTTTTCCCCCCTTGTTTAAAGCTTATCAGACCTCCTGATGTGTACTATGTTAACAGCTTGCATTTTCCAGTAGCCTCACTTCATATCTTGCTAATCTTGTAACATGAAACTTGAACGCAGGTCTCTTGGCACCAGGACGGCGTTGTATACAGCTGCCTCTGCTGTGAGCATAACTTTAACAACACCAAGGGGAGAGATGTAGTGCAGGGTAGCATACAGGTGAAAGCACACAGAGCTTTTTTTTGACTTTGTGGATGTTTGGTAATCTTCTATGCTTAAGTCATGACTTGGAGCTCAGGCTGCATATAAGGTGCTTTAGACTGACAAACTTCACAAGTAAATAAACATACAAGCACAGTTCATCAAGCCTATTTGGTTGTATAAGCAAAATTAAGAACTGGGTTGGTAATATGGCGCTTGTTTTGAAATAGCTAACCAGATTTTTTGGGGGAAGATTTCTTGCCTCTGTTGCAGTATTACGATCCAGTATTTGAAGATGAGGTACTAGATTAGACAGACTGCTAGCCTGATCGAGTCAAGCAGTTTCCTTCTTGAAATGCAAGGAGGCGGTATTGCAGTACTGATTATTTTGACTGCCTTCCTGGAACCAAACTGCAATTGCTTAGTGCACTGTTTTTGCTTTATTTCTCCCTTTTAAAAGCAGGAGATAACAAATTTCTAAAATAAATCTCTCAGTAACATGCAGTCTCACACCAGCTTTTTTAGACAGGAGCACAGACCTGGCAAGTCTCTCACATTCACAGTGATAATCTGTTATCGGATTTCTTCCACTCCCCCACTGCCGTTTCTGCATCCATATTGATAAGGCAGAGCTGTGGCTTCCAGTCCATCTTGTCAAACAACAGTTGGCTATGGTATGTGGGCCTCCACTCTCTTCTGTCGGATATGTCATGTCTTGGAGCAAGGGAGAGGGATTGTGCAGCCCCTGAGTCACTGAATGGCTTTTCATGGTCGCCTAAGCATCTTTATGCAGGACACTCTTCCTGGTTACAGGCTCTCCTTGTGACTTCTCCCTCAACACATGAAACTGCACGTATGAGAGAACCTGTCCCAAAGCCTCTGATGTGCAGTCTGCCTGGGTGCTGCCTTCTGCCTTGTGACTGTGTAAATGGGAAATCTGCAAGCACTGCACTAAGATATGTCCTTTAGATCTTCTTTCAGTTGAGACTTTTTTGGTGCTTGTTCACATTTGAGATACCTCTTTGGCCTTCGAGTTCTGAGCTCAACCGTAATTCGTTGTCGACTGTTGTGTCATTGCACTCAACGGCACTGCAAAGTAACACAGAACGGCTCGGTGGCTCTGAGGAAAGGTATTGGCTTTCTGTGCTGTTTGTAACTAGGGAAATTTGGAATGTGGAAGGGGTGGGAGTCGGTACCAGCTGAAGTTTGTCTTGTGGTTTATCTAAAACGAGTTAGTAGTCTCAGTTAGGTTCGTACTGTGGAAGAGTCCAAGTTCCGAAGTCACCACTAGCAAGAATTAGGATGTGCTGCTGTGTGCACAGAGGGGCAAAACCTGGGGTCTGATCATGCAAGGCATTTCAATTGGAAGGATGTGGTGTCGGTGGGGCTAGTGCAATTAATCATGTTCTTGAAGACTTTTCTGAAGTGAGCCTGAATAAACGTTGCTAACTGCTTGCAGTGATTCGCGTTGAAGGCATGTAGGTGGGGTGCTGTTGAGATGACTATGTTTGTGTCTGTCCTCCGGGTATAAATTTAATACTGAAGCTTTGTTTCGGTGGTTTGTCAGTCCTGCACCTTTTATAAACATTCAGTCCCTCAGATTCAGAACAGAGGCTATGTATCAGCAGGTAATTGTCAGAAAGATGCTACAAGGAGCTACTCTGTATTGTGGTATTAGAAACTGTAATTACAATCATGTAGATTTCCAAATGTGATGTTACTGGCACTAAAGTAAAATACCACTTTCTGACAAAGTGTATGAGGCTGTGGTATTCCTGCAAGAAATGAGGTCATGTTTAAAGTTTAAATGTAGAAAAAAGATACGTTTCAGCACTGTCACAGGACAGGACAGTCTCTGGGCTGTGCTATGTGTTTATTTAGCTATGGATTTTTTTTTATCTATGTACTGTAACAAATAAGCTCTACTTAAATAAGATGGGAATTTTTATCCTGAGGTGTGGTAATAGCAGCAAATGAGGTGAGGCAAGTTGTATTTTATAAGCTTACTGGACCCAGGACAGAAGAAATACTGTATTTGTATGCTAACACAACATGCTATAAATTCAGATATGATATTATCAGCCAATATGCTGACACTTCTTGTTATATGATCCTGCTATTTCCTCTTCAGTCTAGAATCATGAGGGATATTCCTTGCATTGGACTTAAGGTATACTTAAAACACATTACTACCAAAGTGTGCAGGACTTAATTATCAAGGCACTACATTGGTATTTGTGCAGTGGATATTCAAAGAAAGAAGTGGCCATGAATCCAGGTGCCAGTTGAGCTTCTGACTTAGGAAATTTTTCATTCCCCCCAATACAGGTTCATTTTCATTTATGGCAACAAATTTTTATTATTTTCTGTTTATAAACATCTTTTGTTTTGATTGTCCTGGTTTAACCCTGGTAGGCAGCTCAGCTCCGCTCAGCCACTCACTCACTCCCCCTTAGTGGGATGGGAGAAGGAATCAGGCAAAAGTGAGAAAACTTGTGGGTTGAGATAAAGAAAGTTTAATAGGTAAAGCAAAAGCTGCACAAGCAAGCAAAGCAAAATAAGGAGCATATTCACTACTTCATATCTGCTGGCAAGTGTTTAACTATTTCCAGGAAATCAGGGCTCCATCATATGCAACAGCTGCTTGGGAAGACAAACGCCATAACTCCAAAGATCCCCACCTTCCTCCTTCTTCCCTTCAGCTTTTACTGCTGAGCATGATGTCGTATGGTATGGAATATCCCTTTGGTCAGTTGGGGTTGGCTGTCCTGCACCTCCAGTCTTCTCACTGGTGGGGCAATGTGGAAACAAAGAAAAAAGATCCTGATGCTGTGTAAGCACTCTTCAGCAGTAACTAAAATACCTCTCTGTTATCAACACTCTTTTGGCCACAAATCTGAAACACGGCAACTTACAAGGTACTATGAAGAAAATTAACTCTGTCCCAGCCAAAACTGGTACAATCTCTAATGATTATTCTTTACTGTTTATGTCATGCTCAGGTCCCACACTATCCAATGTATCCTCATTAAGCACCTCCTTGCCCGGACCATTCCTGTATAATTTCCATAAAATGTCCATTGAGTTAATTTAGTCCATGACTTGGGTTTTATGTGTTATAGTGATCACTCAGGACAGAAGAGGTGTGTGTGTTGTGGAGTTATTGGGCACCAAAGCCAATTCATTTGGGTCACTGCTGCAATTGCCTGCTTTTGGTGAGGCTCATCCTCCGTTTGTGTAGGTGGTTCCTGCTATAGTACTTCCTACAACATGCAGCTCAAATCATTGGTTGCTACAATTTAAAGGTATTTCCATGTGTCGTGGTTTAAACCCAGCCAGCAACCCAGAATGTAACTCCCACGAGTTGAGATAAGAACAGTCCAGTAACTAAGGTATAACACAAACCACTGCTGCTGCCACCAATAATAATAATAATGATAAGGGAAATAACAAGGGAAGAGAATACAGCTGCTCACTGCCCACTGACTGATACCCAGGCCATCCCGAGCAGTGATCTAACCCTTCCAGGTAACTGCCCCCAGTTTATATTGTGGGCATGACGTGCTGTGGTATGGAATACCTCTTTGGTCAGTTTGGGTGAGGTGTCCTGTCTCTGCTTCCTCCCGGCTTCCCCTCCTTCCTTGCAGAGCATGAGGCTAAGAAAATCCTTGGTCAGAGTAAACATTATTGAGCAGCAACTAAGAACATCGGTGTTATCAGTGCTGTTTCCAGATCGAAAGTCAAAACCACAGCACTGCACTAGCTACTAAGGAGGAGAAAAATGACTGCTACTGCTGAACCCAGGACACCATTTCAGTCTCCATTCATGATCCCCTTGGACCAGGCCATAGAGTTTAACACTGCAATGAACTCCCTTTGCTCCAGTGCCAGCAGGGACTTATCCACAGGTCATAGCCTCTTCAGGGGTATACCTGCTATGGCATGGACTTACCTGTGGTCACTTTGAGGTGTCTCTGATCTGACGTGGCCTTACCTGTGTGCCCTCAAGGGGTGTACCTGCAGGATTGTGGCCTTACTGACTGCTACTGACACAAATCCAAAACACAGCACCTTCGCAGCACCTTATGCGCTGCTATCAGAAAAATAATTCTATCCCACCAACCTCAGTACCTTAATAAAAGTGTTTCTGGTGTTTTTATCACAGATTTTGCTGTACCAAATAGATCAGCTCATGGTAAAAACCTCACAAATAAAAGAGTGTAACTTTCTGGTAACTTTTGTCTCCTTTTAGGATGCTTGTACTCTTATCTGGGAATCTGAGCTCACATGGTGCAGTGCTTTGTATGTTACTTTGTGATTTAGGTGACTATATGAGGTTTTAAGGGGCTTTAGCCCTCACGTTTGTGCAGGCTGGTGTGGCATGCATCTAGTTGTGACCGTGCAAATACATGGATGCCTTTTCCCATTCTGCTCATGTTCACATCCTCTCGTGTAATTGTTGGGGTCACTGCTTAGGTGAAAATGTGCTAGGAGAAAGTTTAAGCTTAGCTCAGCTGTTCTGAGCTTCCTTTGCTTTGGGGTTGTGGTGTCATTTTTTTTTTAAGTATAATTATTCTTAAATGTTTAATGTTTCAGAATTCCTTTGGAGTTCCTTTGATTTGTTTCATTATTATAAATGTGTATTTGACATCCGGTGAATACATGCTTCATGCTTTTAAAAATGAACTATGCTTTTAAAATCCTGCTCAGAGCAATGGGTGCATAACAGTTATTACGTTTTCTTATCAGAGGAGAAATTACAAAATTGCTAATTATTCACCTCTATGATTTCTACATAAACCCCCTCTGTGAGAAGTGTGCTGACAAAGCTTTCAGTATAGCTGCATGAATGCATCTGGTCTCTTTAATGTAGCACCTTACATTCCCACTTTAAAACTGGACTCCCAATAATTACACTTACATTATCTTACTCCCAGTTACTCATGTCCCAACTTTTTCTCCTCTAACTCTCCTTGCACTTCCTTTTCTTTTCACCGTTCACCCCATCTGCATTGGTGTCGTATGATCTTTCCGAATGTCAAGTAAATGCAAACTGCAGTCAGCATTACCAAATTGCTTTCCTGACAAAAAAGTCCCTTTTCATGTGCCATGACCCCTCATCTCACAGTTAGCTGTGAGTCCTTCTGATTCCCAAATTTACAGTGCATTTTCTATTTAATGAGCTATTAAACATTATGCATTTTTTAACTTCATCTTTTCTGACTGCATTCCTCCTGATAATCATAACTTTAGAAAGAAACAATTAATTTGAAGCCAATTCTGCAACAGAAGTGACATTATTTAGATAACATTCCTCTGGATCCATGCTCTAGAGATTATCTTATTAGAATACATTTATATTTGGAGACTCCTTGAGACCATTATGTCAGTCCAATAGCCACTACATTGTCATCAATAATATAAACAAGACTACTGAATATGCTATTTTAATAAACCACAAAATGGAAGTAGATACGGGACGGATGAATAGTTATTTTTGCTTCAACTAACTAAAATCAAATAATTTTATGCTCTTTCTCCAATACAGGAGAAAGATTTGAGTAAACTTAAGTACAAACACAAGTAAAATTTCATATGTGTTGCATAGATGTGAACATTTTACCTTTGTTATGCTATTCTTATATATTCTTTTGATAATGGTATTATTCAATTTGTTAGAATAATTCTTCAAATTTAGTAGCTATCTGATAAAAAGTTTCTAAGAATTGCAAATGACTCAGTAACTATGAGTTCAACCTTTATTGCTCTCTGGTTCCATTATATCTTTGTATTTACTAAAGCCTGTACAATCTAGTAGTTCAGGCTATATAATGCTGGTTTTGTGGTTAATTATACCTGGTTAATGGATATAAATTAATTTATTTATTGGCACTGTGCCCATACCTTAGCTTATGGTATATCTCAGTAACCTTTCCATGAACTCTAATGTTTTTATTTTTCTCCTGCTATTAGAGTTCCACTTTAGTGAAATACAGAAATGATTGACAGAAGGAAACTGTGTCCATGACCCTGCCACAGCAGTAGCTAGAAATGTACATTTTAAAAAGCCTTAATCTTTCAGGTTTGAGCCTAATGTTCAAGCTGAAGTTAAAGTAAGTCTCTATTTCTTACGACTTCCTCTGTTCATTGCGTATTGGAGCTCATGCTTAGATCTTACAGTTACTTTGTGGGAACAATGTTGAAAATGTTCTTTTCACTGAATCAGTAGATATTAAAAGTTGATAGAAATGAGAGCGATATAGCTCTGATTGAAAAATGTGTTGAGAAGTTTTAGAGCTACGTAGAATTCTTATCACCTTCATAGCAGAGGGGTGTGATGTGTATCCTCTGCTCTGCTGGATACTGTGAGTTCGCAGTTTAACTGTGCCTTACATATTTTTGCACACCCTTTTGAGTAAATAGCTGAGTATAAAGATAAGTGGTTGAGCAGATCAGTTCGCTTCTTCCCTCATTTCTCCTGAAGCTGGAAGTTTTTTGGTTCAGCACTATTGTAGTTCAGTTGCAATCTTAACATAGAATCATAGAATAGTTAGGGTTGGAAACAACTAAGATCATCCAGTTCCAACCCCCCTGCTGTGGGCTGGGACACCTCCCACTAAACCATGTCACCCAAGGCTATGTCCAACCTGGCCTTGAACACTGCCAGCGATGGAGCATTCACAACCTCCATGGACAACCCATTCCAGTGCCTCACCACCCTTTTCTGATTTCTTGGCATAGTAACATGACTGGCCTAATTCTGTCAGCTGAAATAAAATATTTCTTACTAGTGAATGTTTAAGGTGATTCAAAGCCAGATTTTAAAAGCAAAATGCTTTTTATTCCCCCCAAACTTCCTACCCATTAAGTAAAGCAATGAAAGTCTATGTATACCCAATCCTAACTAAACTTTTCTATTTTGTTGGGAAAAGGAAGAAGCTACGATTGAATGCTGTGTTCACAGCTGCTCTGAGTTGCATGTTTTAGTCTCTCTGTGTCTTTTTTTCAGTGTCTTAACTCAAGCAGTTGTTGATAATTCATGACCTCCTTCCTGGAGAGATGCATTATAACTATCGTGTTCTTTTTATTTCTGTATGTATTCTGGTTTTGTCCAGAAGATTGGTTTAACTTTTTTTTTCGCACTGAACAGGCATTCCTATTTTGGAGGAAGGAAACTGTACCTGGCCCCTGCCTTCTGTTCTATTTTTATTTTGTGCTCTTCTCACATTGGTTAAAGACATTTCATTGCTGTTTTCCAGAAATGTCGAACCATACGTTAGAGAAAGGCATCTCTGCCTCTGCTTTTCTGTGGAACCCTGGTTTGTAAGGCCTTTTCATTCTTAACTATTGTAAATGCTTTCTAACTGAAGAAGACAAATACAGAAGAGGAGAATGTCCTCAAACCACTTTATTTGAAAAATGAAACCAAATCTATAGTTCCATTAGATTTTTCTGCTGCTTTTTTTTCCTTTTTAAGATGTTGATTGAGTGAAGTAATGTCTTAGATTGTTAACTACACAGTAACAATTAAGAATTCCTATATACTTATATTCTTCTGCAAAAATTGTATTTCTTAGTTAAACATCCCTCACCACAGTGAATAGTAACACCAGTTACTTTAGTATGGGTGTAATAGGAGAGCACAACTTTTTGCTTTTCTTTTCACTAGCACAATAATTTATAGTGGCAATTTTCATGAGAGTTTTAATTTACCAGTTAAATTCCAAACAAGCTTGTAATGATTCCTGATTTAGATCTAATTTTTTCCCTTTTTTGTCATTCGAGGGTACTTCCTCCTACCTGGAATAGTTTCGAGCCCCTGTCTCTCTTTGACCATAGTGATAATTTTGCCATTCCATAGTACACACTGACCTTCACACCAAGCTTCCTTGGCACATCAAACTGATTTTGCTACCAGATGGAATAAAAAATCCACTTTTATTTTTATTATTAAGAATCAAATACAGCAAAGCATAAAATGGATTTCAAAACAAGGGCTGTCCTTTCTATCGTTCTCTTCAGTTTATCTCTTCCATTTTGTAGTCTAGGTTGGTTTGGCTTCTGCGGTTGCTCACCAATGTGTGTAACAGTAGTTTTTTGTGAAAAAATTAAAGGACTTGAGCAACAGACACCACCAAAAGGACAGAGATAGAGCTAATTTTGCAACTGCTAGCAATCCTGTCATTAATGTTGGGTATTAAAATAGCATCACATTCTGTCGTGATTAATTCCATATGTTCAGTTTTTTTGCTAGCCTTCAGACAAGCTTTCAGAATGAGTACTGCATACCTGCTTTTTAATTTCACTTGGAGGTGATGGAGTTTAAAACATGCTCAGATGGCCTAGATCTGTTGGAGAAAAGAGTCAAGCCCTTCTCATAACCATTGCAGGTACTCTGAAATTCACTTTATGTATCTCATTTAATAAAAACTACTTGGGTGGCTGATTTTAATTGAAAAGGTGAAGGTGGAGCCACCTTTCAGCATTTTCAATGCTAATAAAACTAGTAGTTGGAATCTACCTCATTACTGATATTAGTGAGTCTGGAAAGTGGAAACCAGCTACAACTGTGTTTTACCACCATCTTGTGTTACTTGGTTGGCCTAAAATACCTTTTTCTAGCAATTAATTTCTGTGATTTGGAATGATACAGCTAGGTGTAGCAGTATCTCGTAGGTCTCATAGTATTGTGTTTCTTTCCCTGTTTGAAAGCATAGTAGTAATTTTCATTTTACTGAAGCTGTTCTTTTTAATCTTGAAGCCTCTGCTTAAAGATGTATTAATTCCCCTCGTATTTGGAGAAGGGTAAAGTGGTGCATTATCAAATAAAATTCCTGAGCCAGCACACAGAATCTGAAAAGAGCACCTTATACATCTCTCTCTTTCTCAAAAATAAAACCAAAACACCCTAAAAAAGCTCAAAAAAACCCACCACAAAGCACAAGCACCACAGGATTAAAAGTAAATGTGCCTTTAGTTGTGACTCATTTTTTGTAAGGTAATGAACCTATGTAAAGCTGCAGTGTTCTATCTAACCCCTTCTTCAGAGATTTAAGCGATGTGCAAAGGGTAAAACATTTTGTGTTTCAGCTTGTTGCTTCTTTGTGAAGTCTGTAAAAAAAATCCAGTGCTGCTTCGTTTGTGGTGTTAGGAATTCGGTCATAGCCTACCAAAGAGAAGAGATGGGATTCATCTTGAGATTGACACCTATAATAGGTATCCAATTGTAGCTATCTACATCTGAAGGAGCTGCTTTAGCTTCATAGCAGAGGGAGATCCACGGTAGGGTTCAGGTGCATAACATAGTTTAAAACACCCTGGAGTATCTTGTCTAGCCTTCAAGTGCTGCAGTATCTGATATGAATCAGATGCAAGATGCCTTGCATCATACCTGCTGATCCCTTCCCTTGGGCATCTCAGATGGCACTAGATGGTTATGGTTAGGCATATGAATGCAGTTTATCAATAGACCTGTAGTGTGATTCTGCTTGCTCTGAAACAGGTTCCTACTTTGGGTCAGCTGAATTGCACTTCAAGTCACACCAAGTGGGTTACCTTGAACAGGTTGCCTTAAAGGTCTATTTTATCTATCTGTAGTGAGCACTTGAAATGTGTATCTAAGATACCTGTATGGGGTTTATAGCACTATATCAGATTGTCATGGTTTAAGGCCCTCAGGCAGCCCGCTCACTCACTCCCTCCTCTTTCTTCCCCCTGCTCTCGGAGGGATGGGGAGGAGAATCGAAAGAATGTAACTCCCACAGGTTGAGATAAAAATAGTTTAGTAACTAAGGTATAACAAAAATCACTGCTGCTACCACCTGTAATAATAATGACAAGGGAAATACAAGGGAAAAGAGTACAATCACTTACCACCTATACTCAGCCTGACCAAGCCGTGCACCCCCACCCTTCCAGGTTTCTGCCCTCTGTTTTTCCATCCAGGGCATGACGTGCTGTGGTATGGAATCCCTCTTCGCTCAGTTTGGGTCAGGTGTCCTGTCTCTGCTTCCTCCCGGCTTCCCATCCTCCCTGGCAAAGCATGAGGCTCGCAAAGTCCTTGGCCAGTCCAAAACATTCTAAGCCATAACTATAAACATCGGTGTTATCAGCGCTGTTCCCAGGCCAAAAGTCAAAATCACAGCACTGCACTAGTTACTAAGGAGGAGAAAAATGACTGCTACTGCTGAACCCATGACACAGATCTACGACATGTCAGATGTCACGTTTAGTCAAAGGAACTAAGTACTTGTATTTCAATGCCTAAATGTAGATGTCTTAATTTCAAACATATCAGTACCTATGTTACTGATAGCTACTGACACAATAGGAAGAATAATAGCATCGCATACAATTATGAACTTAATTAACCTTGGAGGCAATTTCTGCTGAAAGTTTTATTTTCATCTCTCTTTTTTTTTTTGTCTTGTCACTTAATGATGTAGTCTGATGCAAATCCTAGTATGTGAAAAAATACCTCTCTTCCAAATTGAAAAGCTGGATCTTCAGCTGAGGACGGAAAAAAATCGCAAAAGTTATGGGCCTGTTAGACTGGGTAAACTAAATTTAATGTTTCTGATAATTCTAAGAGAAATAAAGAATCAGAGAATAGCTTTTTAAAGATAGGTCAAGAAAAGATTATTTCAGCTTTCTTTCTAAATCATTAAGAGCTTGACATTGATTACATTTTATTTCACAGGTCAACCTCTGTTGTTGAGAGTGTCTTCTAGAAGGATAGTTAACTTCAGAATAAGCTTTTATTGGACTATGGTGTAATTGGGGAAAACAAGAGGAAAAGATTCCACATGGATGAGTAAGCATATAGTGAACGTGTGTAGAAATCTGTTCATGGAGTTTCAGACAAACCAAATGCCCAGTCCTGAAAGAGGCATGTTCTGTATTATTTTTGTGACAGTGACACTTAGCATAACCAGGCAGTAGTGAGGTGCTGAACAAAGGTAAAGGAAAAGATTCCTCTGTCCCTTACTTTGGTTCACTTTCCAGACTGACCCCTGCTAGAGAATCTTTCAGTCCTTAGTCCTTACTACAGCTGCCTTGTAAGGTCTACAACTGCAAGTCAGTATGTTGTCCTAGCTGGGGTGGTCCATGTGCCTTGACCTGTAAGGAGTGGGAAATACACAATTTCTAACATCTGCTAGTGTTTTATCAGAATAAACCATGAGAATTTTATGAAGATTTCCTTGTGAGTTCGATTTTCCCATCAGCCACTTGTGTGTGATTCATTAAGTTTATTTAGTTTTAGGTCTGCTGGCATCAGTCTCCGAACTTGCATTGTGCTCATTAGAACTGGAGAGAATTGAACAACAGAACCAAAAAAAAAAACCCCACCGAAAGAAAACAATTCACCTTCATTTATCTAATGGGAATAAGTGACATAAAAAGTGCATCTGCTTTACTACTTTCTAGATTATTAAACTCTTTACTCCAGAATTAGAGAGAATCTTAAATGTAGGAAGTAGTTTTGCTTATAATTTATGTAGTGAAGTGATTCTTAGCATAGGCAGCAGGGCTTGAAGTCACTAGGTAACAACCCTGACACTATTAGGCAATATACTGTCTGTCCTCATCCCATATCCCACTTTTTTTTCTTCCCCAGAGTTCCTTTCTTCACTCCTCGCTATCAGCAAACTAATTTTTGACTCTGTTTTAATTTGCTGAAGCTTTTCAAGGCTCTTTACTATTTCTAGACTATGAAAAACCTGCCTTGATTCCTCCAATACCAGTATGTGATAAGCTCTTGTTGCAGGAGACTTGTATTAGCAGAACATTGCTATCTGACTAATTAGAGATGAAACATCCTGAGTACTGAGTTATGCAGTTCTCTAACTTTCTAATTAATAGCAAAACATGTAAAAGGTTAGTTATGGTTGCAAAGTTCCTAGGTACCATTTTATGGAGAGTTCTCTTATTTTGAATTGCAAGGAATGATGTAAATAACCAAAGATGTAATATTTGAAAAACAGGTTTCTCATGCTACTTATAATACAGACATAAAATATTTCATGGCAGGTGAAATTGTAAGCGCCTGCAAGAATGTGAGGAATGAATAAATATTATCCTTCTAATGTATTTAGCTATCTTCCTTTATAAGGAAAGAAAAGAAGAAGTTTTTAAGATTTGTTTTTAAAATGCATATACAGTGAATGACCACCAAAACATTTAAAAATTCTTAGTGTTACTTGTGATAAGTTACAATAACTGTTATCACAGGTTTCAAAACTAATGACCTAATCTGTCTTTAAATGTTAGAGTGGATAGATGGACTTTGATTGATTGGTACAGCTTAAAACCCTAGGGCCTGTCTATAATAGAACGAATTAACATCAGCAATTTGTACAGCTAAGCTCGTGGTGAATGCTGTTTAGGTAAAAATGAACTGGGGCTGAACAAAGTTCATCCTTCATTCAAAGTGACCATTGCATATTGAACTGGGTTTTGACCAAGCCATGAACCTGCATCTGCCTGTGAGCCCATGAGCTCTGCCCATGAGAATACCATCTATAAAGCAAGATGTCTAGTGCTAGCAGCAAGGCTATACCTCTGCTTTTATTGCAATTTACTGGGCTCATACAAATTCTTTTCACAAAACCAAGTACAAACAGCTGCCCAGCAGTACTTGTGCAGAGTGGAATATTTCTGCTGAACCTGTTTCACTCCAATCTCTATAACCCATAGATGGAATAAAAGTGCTTCAAAGTGGTAAGGCAGCGTGGCCTCTGGGAAGCAGTTCACATGCTGTGCACAGACGTATGTACCTGCTGTAAACAAGCACAGACTTTGAAAAAGAGCAGAAAATAAACCTTAATTACCTGCTTTCTGATGATTTACATGGTGGCTTTTGTAGGACGCATTTAAACGGGATGCGTACATATTGTGTTTGTAGTGAATATCTGTCAAGAGTCATTAAGTTATTTCTCCATATTAAGCAGTTGCATTATTAACTTGGTTCACTGTTTGCATTAAATTTGAAGCATTAACCTTTGTAGCTTTTGCCAGGTTTTATTTTGACTGCGATATAGATGTATTTACAGTCAGCCCCCAAAAGGAGAAAGACAGAACTTTGGAAGCCCTTCTGGCTTGTTTCACCTTGCATTTCCCTTCCCAAATGAGCATACCAGCAGTATTTTCTAGAAGCAATGTTGCTACTCTTACTTAGTTCTTCAAACAGTGTAATTTCTTTTCCACAGTAGCATACAAGAGAGCATTAGAAAAACTTCTCAGTAGAATCTTGACTTTCATCCTCCTTCCACTGTAAGTGTAGACCAGGAAGTCTGCTTCCTAGGGAGATCACTTGATGTTTTTTTAGAGTCTTGCTGACCTGATGGGCTCCATCAGCAGTACTGCTTAGTGCTAATAGTGAAACTTCAACATGAGGAGAGAGCAGATTTTACCTCAGGTGGTGCAGATGACTTTCTTGGAGCCAACAAACCCAACCTTCGCATGCCCTCAAAGCTTTGTCAAAGTGTTTTTCAGGTCTGTTTTAAGCTAATGCATACCTATGATATTTTATATCAGGGATACGCAGTCCTTATAAGTTCCACTGACCTCAGTTGTAATTTGCAGTTCTGCAACTGCAATTGGAAACTTTCTATAAGCGCTAATTAAGATCGCATGTGTGAATTGTGAGACAGCCTGCATAACTTGTCATTTGTGCATGTAAAAAGATTAGGTGCATACAATTCAGCCGATATGCTGAAAAAAACAACTCTGTATTTTAATCAAATTCCCTAGTTAAATCAAGTTTAAACTACTTGTTAACCTATCAGCCCTGAGGAGTCCTGACTCGGATCTGTATGATGCTCTTCTCTATACTAAACATTGCCAGGTCAAAATTTGGCAGAAATTTGGAGATCTAGCTTTCTTCAAAGGCAGTCAGGAAGTCCTGGAAGAAAGGAGATGAACCTTAGTAGGGTTTGTATTCAGGTAGTCTATTCAAAGAAACTAATCCCCATCTCCAAACAATCTTCACCTAAATAATGTTTTTTTGCATACATTTACTCCAAAGATTCTGCAAGACATTCCCAAGAGAAAATAATTTGCTGATTAACGAACAACATGTTGCATGTTGAATTGATTTTATCCCCTTTCTCTTACATTTAATGGAAAATTTTTGACTTCAAGCCAAATGTGACTTAGAACATTTTTAGGTCTCGATCCCTGAACAAGCTATTGTAGGAACTGCATCTTCATTGCACAGAGGATGAGTTGGCATTTCTAGTTCAGATTATTTAGTTCAGTTATTGTAGCTATTATGCAGTACAAGTGACAAGAAGGACTCTGTGATTTAGATAGAAGGCTTAGTTAGTCAGGAGATGCTGTTGTATCAGCTATGAGGTTAGAATCACTGTGGACTTTGGATGCTTGGGAAAACTGTTATAGCCTTAAGGTAAAAAGGCTCTTTAGTGCAAGAATTGATATTCAGTGCATTTTTAGTTGAGACATTCACTGTTTCAATCTCTTGTGAAACAACCTCAAAGCAACAATCACATTACCTAATCAAAACAGAATTTGAATCACCTTTTCTGATCTAGACAAAGCTATCAGGACAGCTGCATGTTATTCTGAGGACCAAATCTGGGTTTTCTTGCAGGTGCTTTTGATTGCTTCATAAATATACCTAAGTTTGGGCTGCAGGCAGGACTTCAGCTGATCAAATATGTGTGCTTTCCTGTAGATCAGGACTAACAGACTTTGGTCCTTCATAAGTGTTGAATTTTGCAGTTCTACAAAGGGATGCTTTTATGACATTGTAATAATTGAAAATGCTGTATTTCCCCATCATAGTTTGGAAAGCAATCTTCAAAATTGTGGAAAATGAGAGTTTAAATAGCTGTGCAGTTATCTATGATGATCTGGACAATTTTTATTGACCTGTTTTAATCTTAAAGTAAAAAGTATCTCCTTTGTCTCCTTTTACAAATCTTACCTCGCTTAAACTTTCTGTTTGATTTTATGATATTGCTCTCCTATTGATGCTTCTATATATAGGAAATTAACCGTCCACTCTCAGGGATATATACTGTTGTCTCATACCAGGTGTGCAGTGGAGCATTACTGAGCCCTAGTGATCACTTACTCAAATTGGAACACCTCATACTGTAGGAAGATTGGTAAATCAGGCTTCCCTTTTATAACAGGTCTGGGCTGAAAGTACTGTTTCTCAGCCCTTCAATTTGTAAGACTGAAATTTCTCCAGATCAGTACAGAGAAGTTGGGTAGGATACTTGTTCTTTGACATGGGACCTGTAAATGCTGAAGGAAAACCTATCCCATGGGAGACAGCATCCACCATTTGGGAGCTGCTTGGGGACAGCAAGCTCTCAGAAAGAGTCCTTGACACTCAGAATAGTCACTGAACATGGATGAGCGCTCCAGTGCAGTATGCAACACTTGTGCTCTGTCTGAAGCAAAGTAGGTGCTTTCAGAATCCTTACTTAGTCTACTGAAATTATCCACTTCAGTTATAATGTGTCCTTCAAAGGGCTTATGGAGAGACAAGGTTCATGAGATGGTAGTTCTGTGGAGAAAGGTCATCCTCATGACCTCGAAAAGTGTTTTATAGTAAACACAGGCGCCAAGTAATTGAGCCTGTGCAACTTGAAAGGAGTGATAGATAGAGGAGTGTGGCAACATGTTAAAAATAAATAAACCATCCTCACACTGTTTTCCAGTTCAGAGCTCAACATCTAGATTTAGAATAAAATCTGCCCTCGGTGGTTAATTTGAATAGAAAATAAAACGTTAAGGATGCCTGTCTTTCTTGTAAGGACCTTTCCCAGTTGGTGCATCTCAGCATAATTCTGTATACAATTTAAATATGTTTAAGTATTTTGGGAACAAGAAGCAGGATCTTAAGTTCCGGAAGGAGCTGAAAACTGATGTGAAACTTTTGGCCGCCCTTCAAGAACTTCGGATCCACAAAATCTTAGATCAGTGAGCATAGCTCATCTAGAGACTTCTCAAAGAAAGTGCGTGTACGAATCTGTGGCCTAAGCATAGATGTTTTCTGCACTGTGCCTGTGACAAATAGATCAAATACTAGATTTCACAATCTGCTTTCTCTGATAGCCTGGAACAGAAGACTTCATAAAAAAATTGTTTTGCTTCTGTTTTCAAAATAAATTGGCCGCGATTCTGGGGGGTTTATTTAAATTGAGATCTTTTGGTAATGTCCTTGAAGAAAAAGTAATATATATCTTTTTTTCTTTGTTTGGATATTTTGAGGATACTTTCAGGTGTAGATAATGTTTAGATTTTTTTCTTGCCTGTTGAAATGTGTGCCTCACCTGCTTTGATTGTTACAGCCGGGGAACAGAGTCAGCTTCTCTTTTGAGTGCTCTTGGGATATTTACTTGCAATTCAGCATCTATCCAAAATTGTAACTTGGGATGTGGGGAAGTGTTTTCCAAAGTGATGGGTGATATTTGTTTGTGAAGCCAAACAGACTACAGAGTCCTTTTTACTGTCACATTGAGAACTCACCGAGAGTTGTTGCAAGGGCAGTATGACAGAAGCAACTCTGGCACTGTTAGCGCTGGTGATTGTGTCCAAATTTAGCTAGCTGCTTCCTGGAATGTGGATGCCCAGGGCTAGGGTCATGGTTTGAATTGGCAGTGCCAGCTGCTAGAAAGAGCACAAGAAGGTTAAAAAGAGTTGTGAGAGAACAGAGGGAGCAAGAAGACAATGGAGACCAGCACATCAGTAGTTTTCTTCTTGAAAGTATGCTTCAGAGTCCATGAAATTTATTAGTAAATGATCTGGAAAAAAGTGGCAGATGACCCAGGTTCTGTTTGCAGTGATTTGACTCCAGAACGTATAAATATGTGTGACTTGTTTTGACATGTGAAAGGGAATTAGTCTGAAGTCATAACTAGCTATAGAATTTGTTGGGAATTGGATGTGAAGAAGCTGAAGTGTGTGTGACTGTTCCCTTCTCCCTCCCATAGACCACTCAAATCAGTGTTTAGCCGCTTTGCTCACTCCCCATGAAGAGCTGACCTTGTTCTGGCTGGCCTTGTACTTTCTCATTTCTTTGTCTGTCTTGAAGCCAGCAGGCTCTCTCTATGGAAATTCACAGCTAGGACCCTTTCAGCAGATATCTTACATGACTTCAGCAGCTCTTTTCTGCTGCCCTTCTGTGGCATCATTAGACTTTTACCCTCACATCACAAAGTGAAAGCTGGGTTAGTCAACTTTCTTGCAATGTGTAGCATTTTGAAGACTATTTATAGTTGGACTTCAGAGCATATGGAGTGAGCACAGCCAGAATATTTATGACCTTCAGATCACTGCCCTTTCTTCACCCAACCCCCAGATTTACTTAAGACATTGTAGCGTTTTATTTCTGAACCAAGGTCTGTCCTGATCCATACTGTGATTATACAAGAAGGTTTTCTCCTGGAAGCAGCAGATGAGTTAGGCTGCTTTTGGTAGTGTAACTTCATAGAAGTTTTCACACTGTTTATAACAAGATTAAAACTCCGAGAAGGGCACTATTTGTTCAGTGTGTAAGGTAAACTGAAGCTGGGCTTGGTAGATGGTATCACCGGAAAGACACACTGGGAAGTCAAATATTATAGCCAAGGGGATGCAGCAAACGATGTTTCTATCTCTACCAGCTTTGGTGAGAACATTTGACAGTATGTACTTGCTACACTTCCTTATCGCATGACAATTCTTGCTGCTTTAGCAAAAATCAGGCTCAGTTTGCACCAAACCAGGCACTGAGACCTCTTTTAGAACACTGTCTGTGCCACTGAGTAAGCAGAATTTTTCATGGCTGTTCAGCCTCTAAGAAAGGCTGAGAAACTTACCCTATAATGTCACAGGGAAAACAGTGGTCTAAGCAAATCTTTCTATCTTTTATAGCTCAGATTTCATAGCTATTCTTTCTGTCAACTTTTGCCATTCTGAAGGACCATCAGTCCTATGTTTGAACACTCAGGGTTCAAAATCTCCATCAAGGGCTTTTTAAATGTTCTGCTTGCAGAAGTGGCAAGATTTGAGATCTTTGTACAAATACAAAGCTGGGCCAATTGTGTTTAAGCCTGTATTTAATTTAGAATAAAATATTTTTTAAGGTCTATCAAAATTAGCAAGAATTTTGACAGAGCTCCATGTGGCAGACTGAGTATTTGCATTCTTTTGGGAAAAAAGTCTTTGTAAATAGGCACGAAACATAACTGTAGTATTATAGTGGTTATGTTTTTTTTGATGAGCGTATGATTTTGATGGGCATTTTGAGTGTCTCATCCAGCATTCGCTAGAAGGTATCTGGGTGGAGGAATGTTCTGTATTCATGGCTTCTTAAGAGATCTTGTTTCCCCTGTGTAGGGACACTTTCTTGAAAGTATTTTTTAAAGATTGCTTATCGTAGGTAGATGCTAGGTTTCTTTGACTGAGATTCCCAGAGAGGACAAGGGGTAACGGGTTCAAACTTAAAAAGGGAAAGTTCAGATTGGATCTGAGGAAGTAATTCTTTACTGTAAGGGTGGTGAGGCACTGGAATGGGTTGCCCAGGGAAGTTGTGAATGCTCTATCGCTGGCGGTGTTCAAGCCAGGTTGGACATAGCCTTGGGTGACATGGTTTAGTGAGAGGTGTCCCTGCACATAGCAGGGGGTTGGAACTAGATGATCTTAAGGTCCTTTACAACCCTAACTATTCTATGATTCTATGAAAGCTACAAGTGAAAAAAGTCACTTACCAGAGAGTATCAAATTTACTTCATTTTCACACTTTTGGAATTGTCATTATTCTGGTAATGAACTGAATAAAACCTTTTTCCTCCAAAGTCAGAAATCTGAGACTTCAGTGTGGGCTTTTTGAGATAACAGATGTGCTGACTAAGCTGGCCTTTGGTACTGGAGGTTACTTTGGTTCAGCTTCACTTTATGTGATCATTCTGGAATGGAAGGCTGTTTGCGTAAAGTTGTCAAAAGGGCATTGGGGAAGGACTCCTTCATTTCCCTGGTTAGTTCCTTGCCATCTGTCTGCAGTGTCGTGACCATCTCTAGTTAATTATTCCTTCAGGCTCACAACAGATCCTGTACCTTCCAAGATGATGCCCTGTGGAGGTTATGGTTTTCTTCAGGCACTCGACAGAGCATGTTCTTTTATCTGGGGATCTCACTCAGACTCCAGTAATTGAAAATCATGTCATGACTCCTGGGGATTTGTCCTATATGCTTAGCAATGTGAGTTTTAGAGAATACATTACAGCATGCTTCCAGGATCAATTAGGGTTTTTTTTAGTGCTTATCATGACAGATTTGGTGTTATGTTTAAAGGCAATGCTATTGACTTTTGTTTACCACATCTTGCATCTTACATACCTGAGAAACTAGTAAGACAACAAGCGCAATAGATTGCAAACTTTCAGTCCAAATAAAGTGATAGATGCTATGACCTACACTTTCTTCACATAACAGAACTAGACAACAGGAATATTAATTACAAAGATGGAAACCTTAGTGGTCTATCAGGAAGATTATGACAGGCAAGTGGTTTATGTTATTCACAGTGTTTGGAGGGATCAGATTTTGTAGTCAACTGTCTTCCATACAGGACCGATCAGCCAGGAAACAGGAAATTTTCCAAGTGGCCTAAATTGGACAGAGTGCTGAAAGAGAAAGAAAGAACTCCCAATGTCAATGGAGAAGGCAGTGCAAGGAGAGGAGAATCAGGCTAGGTCTTGGATGAAGGTGGAGGTTCTTTGCATGGTGTGTGGTTAACCTGTAGAACCGTTTGCTACCGGATGTTGTAGACTCTTTAAAAGTTTACATGGCTTCAGAAATGGTCGCTTCCTTGAAGAAAACTCCACCAAGTCTTATTAAAAACAGCAATGCCCTCTCTGCCTGACAAATTAACTGAGATGCAAATTGCTAGAGATTTAGAGCATGTTCTGAGAAAATTATCCCAATATGTTTACCCTGTTAAAAGATCTGTGTAAACTTCTTACAAGGCTCCTGCTGATGATGGTTAGAAAGTATTTACTGGAAGAGATGTGCTTTCAGTCTGACCCCACACAATTGCTCTCATGAGCAGGCAGACTAGGTTTCAAGAATGAGAAACCTATGAAGGCCTTCTGATAATGGAGGGGACTCATGTCAGCTTTCTGTGGATTTAAGGTGAAGTAGAAGTCTTCAGAAAAGATGTGAATTATGAATGATGCATTTTCTTGACAAGAGAGAGTGGCAGAATGCCTTTAGCTTTTTACCTGGTAAGGATGACTCCTGATATGATTGCAGGTTACTTGGAGGACCAAGTTCACTCCCCATGACATCTCAGTTCAAGATCTGGCTCTATAGGAGCCGTCTCTTTGGAGGACCTTTGAGCTTGCTACTTGGGAGATCTTGTTTTCTTCCTAATTTAATTTGTTTCTCTCAGTAGGTGTGAATGTGAGGAATGATGTGGAGGCCTCATGGATAAAAAAGTGTTATAACTGTTGATGCTTCAGTTGTTGATTTTCTTTAGTAATAGAGCTAATTTTGAGTTATTTTAAAAGAACCGTGCCAGGCATTTCTATTTAAGAATGGATTTTAAACACAATTTAAGATTCCCATTTAAAATTACAAACCCTTGCTGTTTCTTCACTGTAAACATGATTCACATTATTTACTATTTCTACAAGACTTCACATTAACTATTTTTCAGGGTTTTGTAACTGAGATCAAAACAAACTCAAATCAGAAAGTATGAGTGACAATGGTGGAATATACCTTCCACTCTGGACAGAGCTCCCAACTGAGAAATACAAGAGAGAAACTGATTTTCTTAACAGAATGTTTAGGTTAATAAAAAGTTATTAGTCTCAAAAAAGGTCTCTCAAGTTTCTGTCTTAGTCAATCAAAAGAGGATGGAACAAACTTCTCAGAATATTTGCTTTCAGTGAGTAGGGTTTTAAAGTGTGGATTAAGTTTTAAAATTCTTTCAAGATGCTCTTTTTGTAAGTTCCATATGGTTTGTCTAAATACAGATCTAAGAGTTCATTATATCTAATGAGACTCAAAAGTAAGTCTTTAAATGTATGCTTCAGATGTTTGTTGCTGTTTCTGGGATTTAGCCATGCAGCTCTTATGGATATCTTCCAATGGACTTTGGAAGTCAATGCTGTAAGAGTGACCAGAACATGCTCGTGTATGTATGTGTATTTCTTATTTATACATACCACGACAATATTATTGGAGTGGAACCAGTCTTTCCCATCTCAACCTGACAACTCTGAGTTCCCTTCAGAGCTACATTAGGCTGAGATTTTTCTCCGGTCTCTTACCATTTTCTGTCATGGTTTCGGTTTGTCAAACATAAATTTACCAGTGAGGTTCCTCTGTAGATGTCATCACAAAAGCACTACTTACATGTGACATTTTGCTAATCTTTTATGAGTCATTACACTTGTTTTGACTTTCTCTCTGTATAATCATTGCAGAAGAGAAAAATACCGATAAGTATAATGTTTGCCTCACCTCTTCTAAAGCCGTTACACTAGTCCTTCAAAGCGGGAGTGATGGAAAAGATCAGTGAACAACAGTATGCAGTAATGTGGCACTGACATTTGGAGATTGTAATTTACACAGCATAACCTTTTTATTTTACATAACCTGAAATATATTTTCACCTGATTTACAGGTTCAGTGATGTGAGGAGAGGATGAAATGTGAAATGGGATGCAATCTGAGAAACAAATTTTGTTGAGGAAAGGAAGGGATCTTTTAAAACATAAAAATGTTCTTAGTTTTTGAGGCAAACATCCATGAAGACAGGCTGAGAAAGTTAGGACTGTTCAGCCTGGGGAAGAGAAGGCTGCGTGGAAACCTCGTAGCAGCCTTCCAGTATCTGAAGGGGCCCTATAGGGATGCTGGAGAGGGACTCTTCATGAGGGACTGTAGTGATAGTCAAGGGATAACGGGTTCAAACTTAAACAGGGAAAGTTCAGATTGGATATAAGGAGGAAGTTCTTTACTGTGAGGATGGTGAGGCACCGGAATGGGTCACCCAGGGAAGTTGTGAATGCTCCGTCGCTGATGGTGTTCAAGGCTGGGTTTGACATAGCCTTGGGTGGCATGATTTAGTGTGAGGTGTCCGTGCCCATGGAGTTGGGTTAGAACTGGATGAACATAAGGTCCTTTCCAACCCTAGCTATTCTATGATTCTATGTATTTATTTTCAGGAGTACACAGAGTGTTCTAATGTTATAGAAATTAAATTTCTTGTTTTTTACTTTGAAACATTTTTCTTTTGAAGTGTCTGTCATTCTAAAATAATTGAGTAACGTGACAGCAGTTATCAAAAAATGCTGTTTTGACTCAAATTAAACTTATGAGTTTAAACACAATTTTTGTATTTTTTTTTGTTTGCTAAACAGAAAACTTTTTTGGTTTATTTTAATTTTTTTGGCTCCTTTCTCACCTCAGCTACAAACTCCAGTGTTTGTATGGATCAACTGAAGGATGCTGCTTGATACATTATGTGAGGCCTGGCCATTTTATTTTATGTAAATACAGTGGGATTCTTTTGCCATATATGTGAAAATCATATCATTCTGGTTTTGGTACTTGTAGGTGGTGATACAGTTGCTTGGGAACTAGCTTATATATCCTGGTTCTCTAGTTCTAAATGAGTTCTCTAGTTCTAATTACTAGCAATCTCTTTTGACATCTGCTTCTTTATTTCTGGAGGAGGAGGGGCTAGAAGTGTCTCTTCCTTCACAAAGAACTGTTCAGCAGGGTGAAAGAGAGAGATCTGGGGGAACTTCTCTTGATCTTCTTCATTCACTCTGCAGATGGCTTTATAATATGTTATACCTTGCAATGCACAATGCAGCATTCCCATCAGTGTCCCGTTCAACAGTTATTAAAAATAAATATATAGATCATGGCACTGTACCATGTTGCACACCTATGATTAGTTAGTTAATCATCTTACCTCCTAAATTCTTCACAGTAAAGTTTCTCATACAGTAAGTGTGATGTGTATTATTCAACTCTGCTATACCGTTTTCTGTTAAAAATACCAGGAATTCAAATAAGCCCAGGTTTACCCAGGTTATTCGTGTGTCCTGAGGGAACTGGCAGAGGAAGTGGCTAAGCTGCTGTCCATCATATCGGAGAAGTCATTGCAGTCTGGTGAAGTTCCCACTGACTGGAAATGGGGAAATGTAGCCCTCATTTCTAATAAAAGGAAAAAAAGATGACTCTTAGAACAGCAGACCAGTCAGCCTTATCTTGGTGATTGGCAAGATTGTGGAGTAAATCCTCCTGGAAACTGTGTGAGGGCACATGGAAAATGAGGTGGTTTGTGATTGCCAGCATGGCTTTGCTATGGGCAAATTGTGCCTGACAGATTTGGTGACCTTCTGCGATGGCATAATACAATTGGTGGACAAGGGAAGAGTGATTGATGTCGTCTAACTGGACTTGTGCAAAGCACTTGACGCTTGACCCGCATGATGACATCCTTGTCTCTGAACTGGAGAGACATGGATTTGATGAATGGATCACTAGATGGATTAGGAATTAGCTGGATGGTCACACTCAAAGATGTGCGGTCAGTGGCTCAATGTCTAAGTTGAAATCAGTGATGTGTGGCATTCCTTACGGGTTGGTACAGGGACTGGCGCTGTTTAACATCCTTGTCAGTGAAATGGACACAATCTGAGTGTTCCCTCAGCAAGTTTACCAATGACACGAAACTGTGTGGTGTGGTTGACACACAGGAGGGAAAGGATGCCATCCAGAGGGACCTTGACACGCTTAAGAGGTGGACTCAAGCGAATCTCATGAATTTCAACTAGGCCAATGCAAGCTGGGCTGGGGCAATCCCAAGCACAAATACTATCTGGGCAGAGAATGAATTTGAAAGCAGCACTGAGAAGAAGGACTTGGGAATAGTGGTTGACAAGAACCTTATGACCCAGCAATGTGTGCCTGCAGCCCAGAAAGCCAACGGTATCCTGGTCTTCATCAAGTAAGTGTGACTAGAGGTGAAAGGAGATGGTTCTCCCTCTGTCATGAGACCCTATCTGGAGTACTGCATCCAGCTCTGGGGCCCCCAATATAAGAAGAATGTAGACCTCCTTGAGCAAGTCCAGAGATGATCTTTAAGGTCCCTTCCAACCAAAACCTTTCTATGATTCTGTGAATCTTATGAACAATATTTTTACACTGTAATATTTTTATCTGTGATCAAGAATAGACCCTATGGGATTCCAGTAGAAACAGCACTACTGGGGGAAAAGTTTTTTTTGAGATCTCTCATTCAATCAGTTTTTAATCCATTTAAGATGTCCTGAATTGTTTTTTTTTTTGTAGTGCATTTTCATCAATATGTCCAACAGTGCTGTGTCAAATGCCTCATAGGTGTCCAACTGTGGTATATCAACTGAATTTGAAAATATCCAGCTTCTGAGGATATATTTCTAATCTACAAGAAATTTAAATTGGAGTTATTTAATGAGATTGAATCTAATAAAATCTACTTTCTGACTGAGGGCTTGATAAAGTATCTCTAAATCATTTCCAAACAACCATACTTCACCAGGGCAGCTTGTGAGCCCTGTAGCTGTATTTTATATCGATGTAGTAGAGAGACTACAGACCTTTTACTTTTATACGTGTGTTGCTTCAGCCTAACTTGCTCCACCTTAATATGAAATAGCAACATGTACTGAAAAACTGTTGGTTGTGGTGAGTGGCATGCTAATTTTAAACGTGGTCGTAGGCGGGAGTATGTAATGTAATGTGTATCGGCTAACCTGTATGGCATCTCATCTGCCTCTTTTAGCAAGTGTCTCCCCTAAGATTGCTTTGAGCCTGGAAGATTTTATGGCAGACTCTTAAATTTTCTAGTTTATCGACATTCCCTGGCTTTAAACTGAGCTACCACTGATTATGGGTTGCTCTTCTTGTATTCTGTTCACACAGAGAATGATTGGGGACCACTTATAAATTACACTTATTTTATAATGCCAAGAGCTTCCCATACAGTTATTTTCAAATATGTACAAGAGTGTGTTTGTGAATAGATTTAGAAGAAGCTTCCGCTCAGATACTTATATTTATTAAATGACAGAATGAGATGCATCTGTAGAGTGGAGAAAAAGCAGATATATTCCTCTGCAAATTATTTGAGCTGACGGAAGAATCACTGAAGAGACAAAACCTGTCACATCTTATGTGAATTTAGAGTGATATCTGTCTGACCCATCTGCACCCATATCTGTGTTAAATGATTCATAATACTTATGGGCATTCTATTTTTAACTAATCTGTCTTCAAAGCTTTCTGTTTCCTTGTTCTCTGAACTTGAGAAATTCTCAGAATTTTCTTGATGTAATCCTAGACATTTTGCAGAGTATAAAGCTGTTGATTACAGAGGCTCTACTCTCCTTTTGTCTATCTTCATACTGAGGCACTGCCACCAAAACCTGAAAAAGTGTGTTTGTAGTTCAGTAAAATAGACAGACCATCTCTAGGTTAATGTTTTTCAATGATAGCTTCGATATTGTTCTGTCAGCATTGCTATTCTAGCATAAAAAAAAATCTAGTCCTTCCTGAAACTTCTGATATATTCGTAAAAGCAAACCAAGAGGAAGGAAAAATTACTTACTTGTCAGAAGGCTCTCGATATCTTACAATTCTGTTTCATTTATGGGGCAGTTTACAAATAATGATAACATGCATCTGTATGGACCACTCAAATAGTTTTCAAATAGTGGCCTGCACAAGTTGTTAAATAGATCTGCATAGTGTATGTTCTGTCGCTAAGACAACTTGATCATATCTTTCCATGAGGGCACAATGCTTGTTAGAAACTCTTTATGTCTGAAGTTGCATTTGATTATTTAAGGTATGTGGTTATTATTTTTATCTGTCAGGTTGTTTTTTCACTTTACTCTCTATTTAATTTTTCTGGTTTAGAACGTGGATTTGCTACATAATCTCCTGTTTCACAAGAGTGTGGAAAGCAATTAAGAATACTTTTGTAATGGTTTGGCTCACAAAAGCCTTCCCCTGAGATAATTTCAACATGCTGAAAGCAAACTCTGATTCTTGGCAGTGGAAAGAATTGAACCTTTTATAAAGCAGGCTCCCAGTAAGCACAATTAAGTTATTCGACCAAGCAAAGGTTGAATTTAGCCTCTCAAATAAACAGCACTGCCAGCTGCATCAGTACTGCACTGGTCCCAGATTCCCACTTCTTTGATCTGCCATGGCAAATTCATGAAGAGGAAAAGGCGAGATTCTGCGTTTATTTTATAGTGTGTCAGATGGAGTATATCTCCTCAGTTTACTGTAATGTCAGGGGGACTTGTGCAGAGATCGTGGGGAGAAGAAAGCTTTTGTTCCTAAGTTCATTTGTATGTATTGTCACTTGGCCCCTGTTCTTCTTACCAGGCCAGTGTTCTTCTTGCCTTTTGCTTTGTTTTCTCCATCTTTCCCTCCTTTCTTCTGTTCTGTGACTCACATTTTACATACCTTTGGTGTTGTTTCTGCACCCTGTTGTTGGATTCATTTGTGTGAAAGTATTACAGGCTCTGTTTGTGTGACACTTCAGAGATAGCAGTAAGCAGTGAGGTAGTACCTGTTACTGAGCCACAGTTTCAGGCTGTGTGGAGACTCAGGAAGCCCTAGCTGACATGGTGTACTTGGTGCTGGTGGCTTCTGGCTGTTTATTGCATGGTCAGGGGAACAGGAACCTGTGTGATGATGTCCCTCAATGTATCCTGAAGCACCAAAAACAGGCAGAGGAGGATGCACTGCTGTGTTGAACTGTCCTGTACCATATTTTACCACTTCTAATAACAGTGTAGTAAGTCTTCATGATAATCATAGAAAAAGAATAGCTATGAATGAAATGAGCAGTTTATGTCTTTAGTGTTTCTCCTAATTCTAAATTCTCCCTGGATAATTCTGTTTAACAATGTAGTATTGTATCCAAATATGCAGAACTTAGCAACCCTGAGGCCTATAAGGCTGCGAATGCTGTACCAAAAACGGGCTGCCCAGGAAAGTGGTGGAATCAATATCCCTGGAAGTGTTCAAAAACCATTCAGATGAGGCCCTCAGTGACATGATTTAGTGGTGGTCTTGGCAGTCCTGGGATAATGATCTTAAAGGTCTTTTCCTACCTAGGTGATTCTATGATTCCTTTGTTCCTTTCCTCCCCTAAGGGCAGCAGTCATCTTGGCCAAAGAAGCTTCATTTTAAGTTAAAGGCTTTTCAGCTAAACTAGAAGAAGGAGAGACAGAAGCTACCTGAGAAAATGAAGAAACCAAATCTTTATTCTTAAATGCCATTATAATAGAATTCAGTTAATTTCTTGTTTTGCAGTTTTGTTCCATGTCTGTTTCCCAGTAAACATGCTCAGTTTTCTTTGGCACTGTGTAATAGTAAAGCTAGGTCTGAGTGAACAGGCATACAACAAAGATTTCCACAGAGAAGGGTATGGCAGATCTCAGCTTCTGCATACTGGAACACTTTTATACATGTCCTGCTCCTAAAACACTCTTTGAGAGGAGCAAAATTCAGCAGAATTCACCTCTATAAAAGTGACACAGACCCACTGTGGGACAGTACATCAGTGCAGCAGAGGACAAACTGTCATCAAGTACTTTAGAAATCCAAAAATCATTGTTATAGTTAAAGAATTTATTACTATTCCTTTGTTCCAGGCATCTATCTTGGTCCTCCCACCGTTTCTTTTAGAGTCAGTAAGGACCACAGGGCACATCCGGAGGGCAGTTCAGATCACCGACATCAGGTGCTTCGAGCCATCCTGCAGATGATCTGTACTTTATCCTTATCAGTCTTTAGAAATAAATCTTTCCATTGAAGGGAGCTGCCTAGAATGCCTTGAGTTTTGAAGAGGACTTTCTGTGCCAGCTTTGTGTCTAGTGATTGCATCTCTCTGTGTACGGGAATGCTCCTCATCTGTCTTTTGCACATGTAAGAGGAAACTTGAACCAAACCAGTCAAACTTCTGTGGAGCAGCAGGGGTTGGAACTTGATGATCTTGAGGTCCTTTCCAACCCTAACTGTTCTATGATTCTGATTCTGTAACTGCTGATGGGGTCTTTTTTGGTAATTCTATTTAAAAACCAACCTGAAGAAACCTTGTCTCTTTTGAACTTTGTGGTTACAGTTTAAAAATGCATCCAATTAAAACTTCCCCCTTTGTATCATTGTAAGATGTGCCAAGTTGCACGCAGAAGGTAGAAGTTAAGGTGGCAGCTGTGTATTTCAGATCTTTCCTGTTAAACTTGTTGTTACACCATGTCTCTGGTTTGGTTTTTGTTGGTGTTTTGTTTTTTTTTTTGCGCTGGATACATAGAAAAGGAAATGCAAGGATAAAAATCCTGGGTTTAAATAAAATGTAAAAAGCAGAAGTTTGCCACATAGAGACATCTGTAAGTTTTCTTTCAAGTATTTAGCAAATGTTTTGTGGAAGATGAAGTAGGTGACCCTGCTTGAGCAGGGAGTTTGGGCCAGATGACCTCTGGTCCCTTCCAGCCTCAATCATTCTGTGATTCTGTAAGGCAGTAGCAGGTTATCTTCTTCTGATGGGACATGGACATTCACATTTATTTGCCTTAACAGAGCCACTACTGATATCTCCATTTGATTTCTGCATCCCATAAAAACATGCTGACCTCATCCCCTCTTCATCTTCACAGCAGTGTGTTTCTTGCACTCTGAATTGCTGAAATGGCTGTTACGAAGCTGCTTGAAGGGCACATGGTAGAACTGGGAAAGAAATATCTTTTTTTTTACTAAGGACAAGGATTAGGTCAGAGTTTCAGGGAAGAGAGAACTGAGGTGAAAGAGCCCTCAGATCCTATGATGAGATTAATAGACCTCATCAGAAAATTAAGGACTTAGCAAAATATTGTGAACAACATGCTTTCATAGGGGACCTCTCAATGGAAGCATCATGTACTTAATCTGAAGTGTCAACAGCGCATATCTGTTCATCACCTGTCCAGGAACATAAGGGCATGTCACACTTAAGCAGTGTATGGCCATGAGAGAAATGGAAAAAGGTGAGTTTTAAACTGTATTTCCAGAGTACATATGGTCCACATAAAAGTACTACAAATTGGATTAGATATGTGCTTAAATATTTTGTGTCCAAGCATCATTTTATTCCAGGTATTTGTCATGGGGATAAATATTACACAGAGAGGTCTATTGGCTTAGATACAAGGATGGAAAGGTAACAGAGCAAACATGCTGTAATGCTGAGTTGAATGCTGTAATTTTTACCTGGTTGAATTTATTTCTAGCTTCTCATTATGATAGTGCTTGGGGCATAATAGCTGTTAAAAACTCAGAATACTCCAGATAGTGGGAAGAAGATTTGCAGTTTCCAGAATGAGTGAAAAGTAATTTTCCAGGAATTAGTGAAGATTACCATAAATCTTCCTGTAGTTTATGTGGAAGTAGTTTCTTAATTGCTTGTATGTAACATGTGCAGTGGGGCATATAATTCTAACATACGTTCCAAGGATTCTTGAAAACTGTTTGTGACTAATAAATGTAATAATAAGGAAAAAAGCCAAGATGATTAATGAAGGAAAATCTGTAGCAAATAATCTTTATGAGCATAACAGAAAAAAGAAAAGAGTAATTTTGGTCTAATCTTGGTACAGAACAGGTGTGCATGTCGGTAGTGCAAATGTTTATGTTCTTTGCTTTTAGTTGAGGAAGATAACGAAAGAGTTTGTTGAAAAGGGCATCAGTTTCTTTGTAGTGAGTGAATCCTTAATCTGTGAAATAGCCAGATGTTGTGGGGGGTTATCATTACTGTGCAGCTGGAAGGGGAGTGAGCCATTATCTGCATGACTGTTTTCAAAATAGTGGCAATACTTCATTAGGAATTTTTGACAATGCATCAAATGCCAAAAAGAAAGTACTGTCAGTGTATCCTTATTTGTATTTATTAGGACTAATTTTGACAAGCTAATTTCAACACTGTGCTTTCAAACTAGTGGAAGTTACTTGCATCTAGTTATTTAATCAGTTTTTAGGCTGCTACCTGTAGGAAGATGTGAGATATGTTATCACTTAGTTTTTAGGACCATAGTATCAGGGGGTTATTCAGGTGAAGGGGCCTCGGAAGTCCACTCCTGCTCAAACCAGGGTGAGGTCTCAGACTGAGTTGTGCAGAGCTTTGTCTAATCTTATCTTGAAAACATCCAAGAGGGGAGGCTGTACAACCTCTCTGGGCAATCCACTCCACTGTCTGACTGCCCTCAGGGCAAAATTTTTCCTTAAATCCATTCTAAACCTCTTGTTTCTGATTATTCCCGTTTCTTGTTCTCACGCCACAAAGAGCTTGTCTCCATCTTCTTGTTAGCCTCGCTGTAGGCACTGGAAGGCTGATTTTAGGTACCACCAAAGCTTTTCTGTGCTGGTGCTGCTTCCTCTCCTTGTAGTGCAAGAGTTCCAGCCCCAACCATCTTGAGGGTCTTCTGTTGAGCTCCCTCTACTTTTGTCCATGTCTTATATTGGGCACAGTTGGATGAGATCTAGTAGTTGCTGAATGGAGGATTAAGGGAGGATGATCACTTCCCTTGATCTGCTGCCTGTGCCCCTGCTAATACAGCCCAAGAGGCTGCTGGCTGTCCCTCCTGCCAGGGCACAGAGTTGGTCCATGCTTAGCTGCCCACAGGGATGTTTCTGCAGAGCAGCCTGTCCCTCCCCATCCTGGGCTGCAGCAGGGGTGCTTCCTTCCCTGGAGCAGCACTTGGCTTTTCTCCTTGCTGGATTTCCCCAAATTCTTTTCAACCCATTTCTTCAGCCTGCTTGGGGTGTCTCTGAAAGACAGCTCTGCCTTCCAGCATATCAGCTGGCCCCTCACTAGACAGCGTCATCTGCAAATTATATGCCTCCTCCAGGACAGTGCTAAACAAATTAAACAGGATAGGTTCTGGACTGGACCCCTGCAGTCCACTGCCCCGGATCTTGGACCCCAATATTCCATGGTCAGTACAGCCATGGCTGCCACCCACTATTACGTCCCCAGCTAGATCTCCCTTGTCAGTGAATAGCAGATGCTGGAGAGCATCGTTCTGTTTGGCCCACCCAGTACCAGTTGTCAAGGCATTCTCCCTGACTCATTGCCGTGGTTTAAGGCCCTCTCGCAGCTCACTCATTCCCCCCTCTTTCTTCCCCCAGTCCCGGGGGGATGGGGAGGAGAATCGAAAGAATGCAACTCCCACAGGTTGAGATAAGAACAGTTTAGTAACTAAGGTATAACATAAATCACTACTGCTACCATCAATACTAATGACAAGAGAAATACAAGGAAAGAGAATACAATCACTCACCACCTATATACCCAGCCCAACCAAGCAGTGTACCCTTCCCCCTTTCCTGGTTTCTGCCCTCTGTTTTTACATCTTGGACATGACATGCTGTGGTATGGAACACCTCTTTGGTCAGTTTGGGTCAGGTGTTCTTTCTCTGCTTCTTCTCTGCTTCCCCTCCTCTCTGGCAGAGCATGACAGTCAGAAAGACCTTGGTCAAACCAAAACTTTACCAATCAGTAACCAAAACCACTGGTGCTATCAGTGCAGTTCCCAGGCCCAAAATCAAAAACTCAGCTCTGCACCAGCTACCAAGGAGAAAAATGACTGCTGCTGTGGAACCCATGACACGCCTTCAGAAATCTTGACCACTCATACCCTGCCAAGGTGCCATTTCAACAGGTGTCAGGGAATCTTGAAATCTGTATAGTGAATTTTTTTCAGCCACTTCTTTTAATCTACTAAACCAGTTCAGAATGTCATTTGTCAGTTTTTAGGACAAGAAAATGTTAAGGCGTGCCCCTTCCAGGAAATGTTCCCTGTAATTCTGTAATAAGTCTTCAGAGATATGGAGGTACAAATGTTTTCCTGTTCAGTATTTGCTTTTGTATGTTAGGTTGTGATTGGCTGCTTGCAATTTTTGTCTTTAAGCATTACGAAGGTGGGAATGATGGAAAGCTACTTTCCATGATTGAACGCTACTTCTAATGCTTCTAGAAAAAGTTTTTTATGATATGATTATAACAATTATGACAGTCTGATGCTGTGTGCACTGAAGTTTATGTCATAAGGTATTCGTTTAAGTGCAGGTAGCAGCAAAGAATCAATGACAAATCATTTGTCTGTAAACATAACTTTTCTCTGAAAATAAAAAATGAAAAGTAATTTCATTCGGTGGTATGGATTAGCTCTGAGGCCTGGCCTTACATTTTGATTTCATTGAATGAAATTATGTTAGCCAGTCATCATTACTGACAAGTTGAAACTTTGAAGAGACCTGGGTATGGATTATTGACGTGCGGAACAAAGCGCAGCTGGGCTGAGCAGAGCAGATATGCTGCTTCTGGAATCTTGTGTCACCAGGTATTCTGTCTTCAGATCCTAATTGTCTCAACTAAACCTTGGGGAATAGAACATGTCAATTCCTGCTTCAAATTTAGCAGTGAAATTAATGGTTTCCCATGTAGACAGACCTGAATAAATTACGAATACCGACCAAATATTGATTCAGTTAAGGCTGAGTTTCAAATTAATTTAGTTGCCCATGTAAAGAGCTTTATGAATAGATTTAAAAACCAAAGTGTATTAGAGCTGATAACTAACATCTGAAACAATAAATTGAAACTCATGATAATGTAATTGTGTATTTGAGGGTGGCAGAAGTATGCATTGGAGAGATGCCAATGATGCCAATGGCATTTCTGTTCAGAATCTCTTGAAACGTAACATTATCCATAATATTTTATTCATGAGAGGTTGGCACCGTATTCCCTTGTTAACATGTTACCTCTGAATAGCCTTCTAAACCATTGTTGGGTTCACTTCTGTTGCTAATTTGCCATTTTTAATAGGAAGTTGTTATTACCAGCTAAAAAATGTTTCATGTTTGGAAATTTGCTTCTTTTGCTGATCTTTTCATTAAGTGAAGTGGTTGTTTAAAGGAGGTTCTGAAGAGCATCAGTTTTTCCACAGTGTGATAGTTACATGATAGTCTTGCTGAGTTAGATAATTAAGGGGTTTTGAGTGTGAGAAAGGCAAGCATTAAATAGTTTTCAGGATTCTTGGATGAATATGCACATAGCAGAAAAGCGACAGCTCCAGCGGAGGTTTGAAGGAGGCTTCAGGACCATCATGTTTGGTAAAAGCAATTTACTTGATTTTATAAGAACATATTTAAAGCAATAGAGATTTTGTAGAATCTCCCATTTCACTATAAGCAGAACTTTGTATCTTGCCACAAATGGATCTCTGTGTAAAGGTGCATTTTTAATGTTTTCTTTTTCCTGACTATAGGGGTGTTTCAGCTTTTTGGCAAAGTAGTTCTTTTTGAGAGAGAAAAATTCAAGAGGCCAAGCTGATAACAAGCCAGACCTGTACATGGCACTGCTTTATGTACTAAATTGTTCCTACAGCTTGAGTATTGACTTAATTCGTCCTTCACAAATATGCACTCTGTGCTAATACGTTGTTTACAATGTGCTAATGTTTCCACAAAGCCCACTGAAGTAGAGCAAATTGTCCCATTTCATTAGTACAGGATTCTAACTTTGAATAATTTTATTTCATGTCAAATAGCTTTTTAGCTCTGCATCATCAGTGTAACTGGTATTTATTGCTTTGTAGAACAAGTTGTTTCTGTTTCTCATTTGTCGTCTTTGTGCCTTGCTGATTCACTCTAGCTTTTATTCTGTGGTCTCAAACCATTTGCACTCTCCTAATGGGATTGCAGCTAAATATAACTATTTGCCTTTATGTTCAATTTTCTTTCTTTTTTAGATATCATGGGTAAGTGGAGTCATGCAAAGAGGTCAGCTCAGGATAACCCCTGAATGCAATTTCTGTCTTTACCTAGGGAGGAGTAAGCACTTTGCATTATTACATGCCATACAGAAGCTGTGGGCACACTGTGTGGCCAGAACACTCGTAGCAGGTATGCTGCACTTTGTGATGGCTTCCAGTCTGGTTCTGTGTCTTTGCTCCTTAGCTGATGGTTTATGGCCTTAATATATGAATATAATTTCCAGGGGTACAAGCGCATCTGCTCTACTTGGTGTGATTCATATGCTTAAAGCTAAAAATATGTTTAGATGATATGAAGAATTATGTGTTTGTTCAGGTACTGGGCAGAGATGTGTGTGTTCAGGCAGCTTGAGGAGATGCTTCCTGGCAGCCCTGCTCTTGCTGTGTGTCTCCGGTAGTCCTGTGAGAATATACGATGGAGATTCTAAGTGTAATGAATGTATTTTACCACTAGATGGTATTGTTATATGTGATTAAGTATTTGCTTTGTGCTAGGTGATGCTGAAAGGAAGAGGATCTTTAATGGCTGTTAGTCATGTGGGAAGGTGCCAATAGCTGCTTCTGAGCAAAGTGCAGATGGCCCTAGGAATAAGGCTTAGCAGTTAGTTGAACCATAACTTACAATTTTTCCCTGTGACTTATAGTCTTGATTGAATAATGCAAGTCTTTGCCAGTGGGGAGCTTCAGTTGTGGACACTGACAAAACACTGGAAAGTGGGGAAGGTCTTCAATTGCTGTCATTCATTCAATTGCTAACAGGTGATAGGGCAAGAGATAACAGCCTCAGGCTGTGAAAGGGGAGGTTTAGGTTGGATATTAGGAAAACTTTCTTCACGGAGAGGATGCTCAGGTATTTGAGCAGGCTTCCCAGGTAAGCAATGGAATCAGCATCCCTGAGAGTGTTCAGAACCTATGTAGAGGAGTCCCTCAGTGATGTGGCTTAGTGGTAATCTTGGCAGTCCTGAGGTAATGGTTGGACTTGGTGATCTTAAAGGTCTTTTCCAGCCTAGTTGATTTTATGATTGCTTTCCATGATATTTTATATATTGTTGTCCACTGAGTATTAGATTTTCATTAAACAAGCATCTGCTTGACAAAGAGTATTTTTTCAGGGAAGATGTGAGAAGGGAAGATTCCTGTATGCACAGGAACATGAAAAGATGTGACTTAACCTGTGCGTGGCAGTGATACTCATGTGCTACTTACCTGCCAGTGAATTATACGTTCTTAACAATCCAAGAGTAAGGAGTTCATGACATATTCTACTATGGTTTAGTGGGAGGTGTCCCTGCCTGTGGCAGGGGGGTTGGAACTAGATGATCTTAAGGTCCTTTCCAACCCTAACTATTCTATGATTCTATGATTCTATGATTTGGCCAAGTTATTCTGCATCCCATTTCTTAAAGAAAAAGGTAAAAGGAATTACCAGCTGTTCATTGTTTGGGTTCTTAGGATGCTTTATTCTATGAAGAACCAAGAATGCCTGCATGAACTGTTTTATCTCACTGTTGTGTGAAAAGCCTGATTCACTTAGTGTGGGTTAGGAAAGCAGTTCTGAAAGCAGCAAAACAGACTGCTGCCTTCATTTGGAAAACTATACATAAACATGAAGAAACATTTTGTATCTTTCTGTAATGACTTTGACACTGCCTTACAGCTTTGTTTTCTTAAAAATATTGTGAGAAAGCATTTTATGCTTCAGCTGATTTGGAGTTTAAATTGCTTTTTTCATGCCAGGCTTTGTTTGGAAGTCTGCTGATTTCCTGCTTGAGTCACAGGCAGATGCACTGCGGGACCTCAGTGCTGTGACTGACGTTTGCGTTGTTCCTATGCTGTTGCTGTCGCAGTGCTATGCTGCTGCAGTTGTAGACTGACTCTTGTTTTCCTGGGAATTATGTGAATCCACAGCCATACGAAGTACCAGCCCCAGAGTTCATATAAGTTCATGTGTTTAGAAACAGCTTTCAGTGCAGAAAAGTGGCAGTCAACTGAATATTTTTCAGTCATGCTGAGCCCTCCCAGCATCCTCCCCAGCCACCGGCAGGTCACACTAATCGTAGGTGAGACACAGGTATAGAACTCACAGTGTTGCAAGGAGAAGGTGGAGCTCTTGGTGCTTTTTCTCAGTGATGCTCTTTGTTTTTATTAGACTTGAAGGCTTAGCATGTTTACAGTCTATGCAAACTAAAGTGCCTCCCTGGGTGGATGGCAGCAGGCTCAGTAGCAAGCATTAGTAGCATATGGTTGGTCTTCTTCCCCTTCTGGCATGTGGTGCTGCCTTAAAGGCTCTCTCCTGTCTGTAGCGAGCATCTGCAGGTCAGTCAGGCGAGCCTCCGGCGCTTGTCCATGTCATGCCAGCTATGCTGATGGGACACTGCAGGCTTCCTGTCTGCATGGCAGCGAGATCTGATCTTGAGAAGGGCCTCTAAGGATGCTCTGAGAGACATCATCTCATGTGCTGCAAGCAAGGTAAAACATGATTTAAAGGACTGGCTTCCCAGCAGGTATAAATCACTCTAGTTCTTATCCCAATAGAAGACCTGGCAGAGGAAACATAGTATCAAGCTCAGAATAATTACTAGGCTGAGATGTTCTGCAGATGGCAAAGTCCGAAACAGAAATGCTGCATCGCGCAATAACCTGTATCATACATAACCTGCATCACAGAAATATATTTCATATGAAAAGTCACTAAGAATATTTTAAAAGAACGTGAAAGCTCCTGGGATTGTAAAATGTCAACATACTCGTTTCCTCTATCAGTTTCTTCTTAATTTTCTCCCTTGTATAGTTTTCTATTGATTGGATCGTGCTGCTTCTTTTTCCCTGAATTTCATTTTGCTTCCTGTTTCAGTTAACTTCACAATGCTGTTCATAAACATTTGAGAACGAAAATAGAATCTACCTCAACTTCTGTGATGAGCTGGTGTGTGTTTTCTTTAACAGATTTCTGTTGAGAGCCCTTGGAAACTGGTGTAGCAGTTTTGTTTTCAGTGAGGGGATACACTGAGATTTTCTTGTACTGTTGATGTCAGAGGTAGATTGCAATTGAGGAATGCCTGATCAAAGTCGTTAGCTATTTATTATTCTTTAAATGAGTAAATTTTGGATTGCCATTTCTTTTATCTCTGACAAGAAGCAGTGAATTTTTAACCAATGTAGCAACTAACATAGGGAGTGATTGCACTTATGATTAATACAACCATATGAGTTCTTCCCAAAGGCTTTCAGGAACACAAACATTTTAAGTAAGTGCATCGCAAAAAAGCCTCAAACAAAACCAAACCTGCCCGGATAGACTTTCTTTCATCATTTTCCACTTCTAAACTAAGTTAGAAATGCATAGTTTTACATTGTAAACATGAAACCTATAAAACATGATCTAAGAACATTCAGCACAAGGTTTCTTAATCTGCAGGAAAGTGTACCGAGTTTATGTTAAACAATACTAAACTAGACAGTACTGTAACTCTTATGTCATCAGTATTGATTTTAATTATGCATACGCAGTCCTGGCAATATGAGTTAGACCTTCAGTGACCTGTAGGGAGTTTAACAATGGCATTGAGAGAAGATCCTGCAATTTTGGTGACTTGCTGGCTACCTTTATTAATTAAGGCTGAAAAGCACATTGTAACGAAAAAAGGAAAACATATTTTCCTTCTTTTCCAAGGTTTGCTGGCAAATGCTGGTAAAATTGTCATAGGTTACTGCAAGTGCTGTGGATTGGAAAACTCCCTTGTAGCCAGTCTGTCCTGCAGGAGCAGTTAAGACCATCTCACACAGAGTTGTTGGGGATGCTCAGTATTGTATTTCTGTTTTACCACCCTCTGGTGATGCTGCTAAGCTGTGCATGTCCAAAACTTAAATTGAAACTATTAGTAACAATTCAAGTAATCCTTCATCTAAACAATCAGGGTCACTGGCAGAAGGACCTCAGATATTGCCTCTGACTTCTAGTTTGATTAAACCCTTGCATTTCCTCTTAGTATTTCGTAGGTCTTTTGCTCAACCTGCTAAAAAAAGTTGTATTTTCCTCTAGCACATGTGCACTTAAAGTGTACCAGGTATTCCCTCTGCACATTTAGCTACGGTGTTGTTACAGTGATAATATCAACAGCTTTGATTTATATTCCTTTAGCAATACTACCTAACTTGTTTGCTTTTTTTACTACAACTGGATACTTGGCTAAAGGCTTTAAAGGATTTTCTGTAATAACTTCCAATCACTTTTTATTCTGCAGAATCTTTCTTTTAGCTGATACTCTGTCAGTTGGGTTCTTTGTTCCAGGGCTTGTCAGTCTGCATTCATCTACATTTGCTTTTGGCAAGACCAGGGTCTTAAATGATAGAAATCTCTCCAGTTCCTGTTTCCATAATGATAAGCGTGGTTCCTCATCTAGTAACATTCACAGACTTTGAAATCTTTCCCCTTAACACTGTTGTTTATCCTTTCAACAGGAGAAAAAGAAAAAACAGTAAAAAAAAAAAAGAAAAGAAAAAATAAGGCATTCAAGGACACAATTCTGACTTTTGTAGCATCTTTTTACTGTTTACTTGTTAACCTGTTTATATCTAAAATTTGACCAAAATCTTAAAATGGATATACCCTTTTGGATAAAAACATGCACTTTGTGCACTAGATTATTCATGTCCTTTGTTTTAAAAAACATATCTCAGGTAAATTTTTTCAGGCCTAATTCAGCATTAACATTTAAGTCCCTTTCCAACTAAAATGCTGGAAAATGTTTAACATTTCTTGAATTCTGTGGAATGAAGGGACTTGGTTAAAAAGCTGAGCATTTGCCTGGAGGTCCTTCTGGTGCCTCATTTGAAGCCTGTTTAGTTTCCTGGCAGAGACATGCTGTGGCTGCTGCAGGTGTGGGGCATTGGACGCTCTGGTCCTCTCAAAATCCTTGTGAGGATGGTGCTGATGTCCTTGTGTGGTGCCCTGCAGCCCTTCCCTTTGTGGAGGCACCTGACCTGCGCTACAGGAGAGCTCTTTGGCTTCCTCAGCCTTGGCACTGTTCCTTGTCAGGCAAAATCTCTTCTGCCAAACAGTTGGATTTTGGGGGTAATGTAGCAGAGTGGGAGGCAGAAGTTAATAGGGCAGACTTTCTGAGGAGATGTCAGCACTTGCTTGGGTTCTCCAATGCTTCTCTTGTGGATGCAGCTCATACTGCCAGGGTCATGCTAAGTACAAAAGCACCAGGTTAATTTCTCAGTTTGCAAATCATAGAATGATAGAATAGTTATGGTTGGAAAGGACCTTAAGATCATCCAGTTCCAACCCCCCTGCCATTCGCAGGGACACCTCCATGCCACCCAAGGCTCTGTCCAACCCAGCCTTGAACTCCACCAGCGATGGAGCATTCACGGCTCCCCTGGGGAACCCATTCCAGTGCCTCACCACCCTTACAGTAAAGAATTTCTTCCAAAAGGTGTTAAAAAAATTTGCTGAATGGCGTGTCCAACATAGAGGGTGAGACAATACTTATCCTAGGTTCTAGGAAAGTATTTTAAACACTTGTGAACAACGATGTGTATAAACTGTGAAAGGTCTCTTGCTAAAAGGTATTTCTGCTTGAATCTTCTGCAGCACTTCTGATTTCTGCCCTTTGGCCTCCTTCCAGTTGAGTGAATGTCCTAGTCCTGCACCAGTGAAAGCTTCACACTGTTCCATCAATTGTTTGTCAAATGATTCTCCAGATAAAATGTAACTGACATTTTTTCCATGGCCTCTTTTTACCCTGTCAGAACAGTCAGAGCAGCAATGAAACCATCAAGTCAGTGGTGTGGAAACACACCACGGTGGTATTTTTGGTAGCACATCCTTGTTTTAGGGAGGCACGTGGAAGAGAGACCTAGGGGTGAGGGATTTTTCCCTCCCTTTCCTGGAGAGATAACTAGGGCATTGAGAGGCTATCTGCAAATGAGGTCTAGTGTCTCCAGCATGACCATCACATGGAAGGCCTGACAGTCTGAGCCCTTCCCCATGTTTATCATTCCCCACCATACATCTCATCCACTTTATATCATCTGAGATCACCTCCTGGGGAGAGCTGTTTTAATCAGTGCTCAGTGGGAGGGTTGAGCAGAACATGGACAGTGCTCAAGGCCCTGTTAGTTTTATTTGACATTGCCAGTTTATGCTGGGAATTGAATATTGTCCACAGTGCTTATTGCCCCACTGCCCAGTTTAATCTCCTGTCTGTCACTCTCTGGTGTCACAGGACCACAAGGACAGGGCTCTGGGGATTGTGGAGGTGGACATGCCACCAAGTCTGTGATGAATTCATTGTTTTGGCTGGCGTCAACATTAGTTCAGCCTGTGGTATGCTTTCCACTGGATCTGTTCAGCTTGGTTAACCTGTCTTATTTGTGACTTTTCTTTGTCATAAATGACACCTGCTTCAACTCCTTCTTACACTTCTAGGGCTTAACCTTTAATTTCAAACTAGAGTTGAAGGTATTGTAAAGATATGGTGGAAGAGCAAAGGGGGGAAGCTTTGTGGTTGATAGCTTTTCAACAAACAGCAGGATCAGAGAGGAAGGTTTTCTCACGGACTCTAAGTCACATAATCCATCCTGGCCCAAGACAGTATTAACTGAACCTAAAGCATTCTGAGCCACCATTGTGCAGCCTGTTTGTGCATGAAAACTTGTGGTATTTGGGTTGGCTTTTATCACAGAAAATGTTCCTCGTGCCGACAAAAAGAAAATGGCAAACAGAGGATGGCCTTGGGTAGTTTAGAGTGGAATTTGAAACTTTCAGGCTTGAGACGAGTACTGAGTTACTTGCTTGACTGAAAAGTTATCCCTTTATTGTGACCTCTAGAGGAGCACTGGTTGTGGCCATAGTTGAATCAGCATGAGAGCTTCGGGGCTGTGGGAGCTGGAAAACAGTGAAGTTCCCCTGGTGCATGCATGCCATGGCCCTGCAGGGTGCACGGGGGTCAAACAGAGCTGAAGTGCTCTTTCCCCATTGCAGTTCCTGTCACATAGCGCCTGTCACACTCTGCTGCTCCAACCCCTTCAGGTGGTAGTGTGGAGCTCACCCTTTCTCCATGGACCTGCCCCTCATTCCCACCAGTCCCCATTTTGGAAAATCAAACTGGTGCAACTGCCTCTTATCACCTTTCTCCTGCCTCTCCTCTGCTTTTCTAGATGTCTTGGGATGGGGGTGTCCTCTAACCCAAGGATTGCCTGGCTGTCCTTGAAGTGGTAGCAGTTTCTGGGTCTCCAAAGAAGTTAGGTGGATGGAGAAGTCGCTGGAAATGTTAAACAGATTTATGCAGCACTAAACTGCTGAATTTTGCAGGAAGGGAGGAGCTGGAGGGTGATGGTAAACAAGCTCTTCTCTCAGCCTGTGCTGTCAGTAGATTTTTATAGAGTTGAGATTTATTCTGGTGTCAGCCTCCTGTGGCTGTACATAGTGGGGGCAGGACTCAATAACCTGTTTAAATAAAAGCTGTTTGGCAGTGTGTAAAGCCACCCTTCTTTTTTTAATCCATAATGAATGTTTTGTCTCGTCATACTACTCCTCTGTTGTTAGTCCCTTTCGTGCTGTTCTTCCTCTGGATGAGCCTGTGCATGTTAATTTTTCATAGAGGGAGACATTGGGAGACAAATATTTGGTCAGAACTCCCTTTGTTTGGCAATGTACAGAACTGATGTGTCAGTTCAGAGAGAAAAACACTACAGCTACCAGTCCCTTGCTCGTATTTCTGTTATATATATTTTTAGGCACAGTCTTTGCTAGCTGACTGATGTTTGTTCCTGAAGGCAGCTAGAGAAAAACCCACCCTGGCACTGGGGTGTTTGGTGTGTTGCTTGGGCACGTGCTGCGGCATACCCCGCTCCCTCCTGTCTTGGAGGCAGCATCAGGGACTGCTGAGGAGAGCAGCAGAGCAAAATGTCTAATGTGGTATCCCAAGGTCACCAAGCAGTGGTGTGTGGTTCCTTTTCACTGATCTCTAGGCCATGCAGGGAATTTCTGTGAGCTGGCAGTTCAGAAGTGATTTCTAACGAGTGCAGCCTTTTTCTGGTGTACAAACACAGGCTGGGTGAAATGGAGATGCTTAAGAATTAAGGCAAGCTGTACTGCAACAGAGGAGCAACAGAGAGCTTTCCTTGTGAAAGCTTACATAGTACTTGATATAATAGAGGGGAAATGCATAAAGCAGCTAGAGCTGTCTGACTGGAGAATCTTCAAACAAGAAGTGATGTTTGTACATAATTAAGTCAAATCTGCAATGTCAAATGCGACGAGAGATTTTGATATGTGTTGTAACATGCTAAGTGGAAATCTGAGATTCTAGAATGTTTTCAGTCTAAAGTAGGACTGCATAGTGTCGCCATAGTCTGTTTCTCAAGACACTTGGAAATTATGGCATTTCTTGGATGTTTATTTCAGATTTTCTGAAATCAGAGAATCAGCAGAGAATGCTGTAACAGAAGGAAATACACATGCAAGGAGGAATTTAGTGAGAAAAGTAAAAACCACTGAAAGTAAAAAGGCTTGATGTTTTAGTAAGAAAATCTAAATATGATGCCACTGGAGGAAGGTATGATTGGCTTAGAGGAGGAAAATGTATGATTAAAAAAAATACTAAAAGGAAGGTAACTTCAAATTAAAATCAGCACTGTGCAGTGCAGAACTACAAACCGTAAACTGGCAGGAAGCATCTCTATCTGTTGAAGTCTAAAAGGAAAACCATTAGGGAAACTGACATCACAGGGATCTCTTTAAATCAACTGTAGGCTCACATAAAATGAATTAGCAGACACGATGTTGAAAAGGAAAAAAAGCAAGTTCTGATTAACCTGTATTGGTGCTTTTTTTCAGCCCCATCTGCAGAAAAGATCTAGCAGTAGTGTTAGGAGGCATCCTCAGCAAGTGTAACTAATTTGTTTACTCATTTGCATGATCAGAGAATCAGGCTTACATACTATGTGTGTGCGGAGTGCTTGTGTGCATATATAAAATATCCACTCCTTTTATATGACGTTGATTTTTCTCTCAGTTTTATAATGATTACAGCTTTTATTGCTGTCAAAAAAAAAAAAAAGTCTGCCTTACAGAGAGTCAGACAGAATAACTGTGTCAAATAAGATTTATTTCAAGGAATATCAATGCAGCTGCCTTTGTAAACACTTCTTTTAAGTCTTTACTTTTGTGTGAGTAAACTCCTTTTCCTTGCTTTCTTGCCTGACCAGGGCTCAGAGCCAGCTGAAGTCTCCCATGGGTTGAAGTAGCTGCAGAGGCTAAACTAAGTTTTTAAGTGAACACTTTAAATTGAAGCTGGCTAGAGGCTTCATGAAGTAATTTGAACTCTCTGTGTGGGTATGTAGTATATAGGTAACAGTATTTTACCCATTATCAGCTTTATCTGTGAGCTACAGTATCTTCAGTGGTCTACATGCTGCAGTGCAGTCACTTTGAGGTGAAGCTGTTCCAGCATGGCCTTGTCCATGGGTCTCTGTGCCTTCAGAAGTAAGCCTACATCAACATGGCCTTACCCCATGGCTGCAGTCCCTCCAGGGGTGTACCTGCTCTGTCATGGACTTACTCGTGGCCGCATGCTTTGAGGTGCTCCAGCATGACCACATGCACAGCCACAGATGCTTCAAGGTTTGCCTGCTGTCACATGGGCTTATCGATAGACACATATGCTTCGAGGTGTACCTTCTCCAGCCAGGTCTTCCCCTTTCAGAGGTATACCTACTGCAGAACAGACATAACCATGACCAAAGGCGCTTAGAGATGTACCTGCTCTGGTGTGGATATGCTTATGGCCACAGATGCTTTGGGATGTGCTGCTCCTATATGGATTCATCTACAGGTCACAGTCCCTTTGACTTGAGTTCACAGAGGAGTTTCAGCCTGTCCAGTACAGCAGCACAGAAACAGCAGCGATGCCTCATTCATCTGCCAGCCCAGGCACATCGCCATTGTGGTTACCAAAATGTTCCCAGGCACAGCAGAGTAAGATGAGCAGCAATACAGCAGGCAGTGAAAGCCAAAAGCAGCCTCTAACGAGCACTAGACTTCAATTTACAATAAGGCAAGCAAGCCCCATGGCGAGCACAGAAGTCTGTCAGTTCATAGCTGAATGGCAGTAACAGCTAAAAATTCGATCTAGTGGATTCCAGTCAAAACTGTCATTATCTGGAATGCTTCAAGCCCCACGTTGGGCACCAAAAAGGGTTGTTGTGGTTTAACCGCAGCTGGCCACCAGGCGCCAACAGCCACTTGCTCATTCCCCACACTGGGATGGAGGAGAGAGTCAGAAGGGTAAAAGTGAGAAAACTCATGGATTGAGACAAGGACAGTTTAACAGATAAAGCAAAAACTGTGCAAGCAGGCAAAGCAAGACAAGGAATTCATTCACCACTTCCTGTGGGCAGGCAGGGGTTCAGCCATCTCCAGGACAGCAGGGCTCCATCATGCATAATAGGTACTTGGGAAGACAAATGCCATCACTCTGAACATCCTCTTTTTCTCCTCCTTTCCCCAGCTTTTATTGCTGAGCATGACATATGGTGTGTTTCGGTCAGTTGGGCTCAGCTGTCCCGACTGTGCCCCCTCCCAGCTACTTGTGCACCCCCAGCCTGCTAACTGGTGTGATGAGAGGCAGAAAAGGGCTTGACTATGTGAGCACTGCTTGGCAATGACTGGAAATACATCCCTGTGTTAGCAACACTGTTTCCAGCACAAATCCAGAACATAGTCCCACAGTAGCTACTATAAAGAAAATCAACTCTATTCCAGCCCAAATCAGCGCACATACATGCCTGTATTTTCTCAGCTATGATATCTCGAAATTTTGGCACATTTTTAATACTTTACAAATGTTTCTGGGATTTAGGGACACCTGATAATGCTAGCCCAGATACTGCTGCTCCAGCTGCTGCACAGCAGCATTCACAGTAGTCTCATCTGGGATTCTGGACATAGAAACTGTCTTATTTGGAGCTTCTGAACATGTGTGCTGTGTTGTAGAGCCATGCATTATTTGACACTTCTGGAAGGTCTTCTGGGCCTGTACCATCCATGCAGTTTATGCATGTGCAGTAGTTCTGATCCCTCTCAGAAGCCAAAGTTTTAATGTGCACATGCTTTATACTGCACACACATTTCAGCCTGAGAAATTCTGTATATGGAGGTTGATTCGATCCCCACTGGAGTCCTCAGTCATTGTTGTCAACTTTGAGGGTTAGGCTCAAGCACCGTACTTTTCCTGGATTGAAATGTGGGCTTTTTCTTTTCAGGTTAGTCTTTAATTTAGTGCGGCACTGCAGTCCTGCAGGCTGGACACTCCAGTTTGTCAAAGAAATTGTCTTCAACATAGCTTGTACATTTATTTCTATAACTGGGTCATTCTTTCTGATCTGAACCTTTCAAATGCTTTCCTAACATAAAACTGATCTCTTTTTCTGGTATTTTCTCACATGATGTAGGTGCTGCCAGTAATAAAAACCGTTGTCTTCTTCCCACTCAGCCTGTCCTTAGTGGCTGCATTTTTCTTGACCTGGAAAGAAAATACTGAAATAAAAGTATAATTCTTTAATGAGTTAATGTGCTGTAGATTCATTACTATTTTTGCAGAAATAATTCTCACTTCATTAACTTGCTCTCCCTTTCCACCCATTTTTTAAAGGAATTATTATGAAGCCAGAACTTGATTAGTGCTGCCTATGTCAATTCACGTTATTAATGATTAGTTAATTCTCTCAAGAAATCTATTTTTACTGTGACACGATTCATTATAAGCCATTGAATCTCATGTTTAAACATTTTAGTACTTACTTTTCAATTATGTAGTCACTGTGGAGTAAAAAAAAACCTTAAATACTTCCTTAAAGGTGACTTATGAAACAGGAATGATTTATGTCTGATTTTCGCAGCTCTAAAAATAGTGCAGAATGTTACACACTGTATGTGATGCAACACACGTGCAAAATGAAGAGAAATAAGTGGGGTTCTAGTCTTAACTTGGAATATCACTTCTGTAGAGGAACAGAAATAAGTGATTTCTTACTTAAGAAGTTTATCTTTTCTCCACTAGTAGTGGAGAATTATAAATGTGATTTTCTTATTAATAATTGAAATCTTGTTAACATTTTCATAGTGTTTGAAGAAACCTTTTCCATCCAAGAATTGCATATAAGAGAATCAATTTTATTTCTAGAATGACCTGAGCTGGTACATAAAAATAAATGTAGTGTGCTAGAAATGAGTGGAAATTTAAATATGGATCAGTGGGTACAAGATGTAAGATGAAGTAAATAGGACAGTTGCTGGTTGGGTTATCTTTTTCTTACATTTTTGTGGAACTACAGTCAAGAATAAATAACTAATATGTGCTTTTCTGCAAGTCTGAGATTGCCCTATTTACACTTTGTATACTGTGTGTGGATGTTGAGAAGAGAAAGAAACAGCTCACTGCAGGATGTGTGTGAGAATACACAGGGTTTGCAGGGAGTATTCATATGGCTGTAGGAGCAAACCATGTAGTGTGGGGAGGGACCAGGACTCATGTTTGAGGGGAATATTTTCTTACTAAACCCTTGCATTACACAGCAGAAATAGCATCCTGCTATTTCTGTCCTACGGCTGTCTCAGGAGGATATTCTACGGAAGAGAACAGTTGGAAGTGCCTTTGCTCACAGCACTAGGGTAGTCAGCCCTTTAAGAGGAGGTATAGAAATATAGTAATGTCTGGAATTGTCTCAGCCTGACTGAGTGAAAAATGCAGAGACTGAGCTCACAATGCTTCAGAAGCCCTGTTCTCTGCCCGTTCTCTGGTGACATCACAGTGTCATTGAAGTGTCATCACAGCTGAAATCTCCACCTAGGACTCTCTGGAGTCACTGCTTTAGAACACATGGCTCTCAAGCTCCCTCAGCTGGCTGTGTGTCCTTTTGTTTTTGTCTCATGCTGGTAAATTAAATAAGTAATTAAGTGCGTATTTTTAGTTGCTGACTTGTAGGATCAGATAAAGAAAGGTTGCATGTTGTTGCTATTGTTATAATACTTGATTTCCACGTTTTTTCAGGGCTTCTCATATCCCTTCTACAAGTTATATGCTCACAATTTCACCTCATAATTTTTCATGAGTTAATACTCAAGATTATCCTGCTGGACAGATTTGTTGGTCTGGTAAAGAATGACTTTGTAAGTATTCTCCAGACATGGAGAGCATCATTTATTCAGTGGGCTGATCTACCGCTATTATTTCATTTCTGTCCATCGCCTGCTGACTGTTAATGTCAGATTTTTAGATACACCAGCCAAATTTACAGACTTCCCTTTCTGCAACAGTTGAACTCCAAGTACTTACATAATTTGCACCTACTGTTCTGTGTGGTTTTTTGCTGTTCACATGTGGTGTATCTAGTATGAAATTTCATTCATTTTGTCAAAGTAAACACCAAGTTTCCCATTCAGAATTTGTTAGCCACCTAGACTCCCTGTACAAGTAGCATTATTGGTGGTATATTTGTTATAGCACAGTGGTGATATCCAGCATAATTTTAAATATCCAGGCTTTTATGTAAATCCATTAACTTCATCTAGGCAAACTTACATTATGCTGTCACTTTTTGACAACATAGTGTTAAAACCACTGGAACTGGGTTGGCTGTTTCTGAAGAATGGTTCCATTACTTAACACGGCTCTGGAGATACGATATACTGAATGGCAAATTTGTTTTCTTTCTTAATTCATTTCTGTGACATGGTTAAATAGACTATGAGCTACCTGAACAAATTCAGATTTTCCAAGTATTCCCAATATGTTTTTTATCAATAGCTATGCTCTACAAACTTATCGGTGCTTTTTAATTACTTCATCATATTCTTTCTAATTGTTATTTGGGATAAAGTTGTTCCATGTTCAGGATTTTTCTTGATTCTGTCTCCTTTGTAATAATCTTCTTTTTTTCCCCCTAATAAGATTTAAAAAATAATTTGTTCTTCCCCTTTTCCAAAGATTAATTCATTTTGTTTTCATTTTCTCTTTTCATTTCTCTTGTGAATACTTCACAACTGTCCATATCATTGTCTATATAAGTCACTAGTTCCCATTTTCAGCAGGGTTTCTTTTTATTCTCAAACCTCCAATCAATTTCTCTGAACTTGAACTGGTGTTGTTGAGCACTTAAAAAGTAAAATCCTGTCCCTATTGAATTCAGTGGGAGTTTTGTCATTCATGTCAATGACTTCAATGCTTCACTCACGGTTAACATGCATTAGGTTTTAATTATAATGCCTTTTAGGCACCTCCAACCTTATTCCTGCTTCATAGCTTTTAATTACTTCCCAGTGAGCACACTATTTACTCCTCCTAATTCCACTCAGCTTGACTTTTCAAAGTGTTCCCTTTCTTATTGCTTGTCAGTATACAGGAGAAGGATAATACCTTAGGAAAATGTAAAGATAGCCAAAAGGGAATTATGGTAAACATTGCACATTCCTTTTGCAAATCATTCTGTGAAGGCAATGTTTGATTTTGATGGGCTATATGAGAAACGTGGACTTCTGCGTGCCACCCAGTGAAGGAATGGACCTTACAGAACACAATTATCACACTTCAAGCACAAAGTGGTAACATGTTTAAGAATAAAGAAAGGAAAAAAAAAGACTGTCTGTGACACATGTTGCGGTCCCAAGATAAGGAAATTCTAAGGCTTTTTCCCTTAGGGAATATGCAGTAAGTAAAACAATTAATAGCAATTGCATATCAAAGTAAGGCAGATTGAATTTATGGTCAGCTGTTGTTTATCACTGTGTTGACAATATCATGTTTGCCAAAGTATAGTGACTTTGTAGTATTTATTGGCTTGCTCTTTTTAACCTTTTGAATACTGGTTAGACAATATTGCTAACTACATTAATTTAAAATTTTCCGTGTCCAAAGAATTCATGGCCCCATAACCTCTATAAATAAAATAAACCTGATTCACTCATTTCTTTGTGACTTATCTACAGTTCTGAAGTTGCAGATTAATTAAACTAATAAAAGAAGATGGTTTTCTATGTATATCTGTGCATCTTGTGATTGTGTCTCATTTCTTACATAGGACAGAATCTGTAATTTGCTACAGGTTTTTGTAACACCTTGGAGAAAAATATCAGATGTTACTGGTTTCTCTATGTTCTGACCTCCAAAGCTGCTGCTGCTTTGCTGCATGAAACAATACTCTGTTGGGGCATGAAAAGGACAGAAGTAATGGTGCTAAATTTCTCTGAGCAAGATGTTTTGCTAAGAAACAGAACTACTGGGAATTGCAGCTCAGTATCATGACCTGTGGCTTAATGCTATGACTTGCAAAATGTAGCTGGTCAGTAATATCTGTGAAGAACCTATATGTGCATCTGCAGATCATTATATTGCACTGTGTAACTGCATGAGCTTTTTACGTGATAGAAGCAGGTGAAGTGGAATGCCGCATCATCAACCAAACGCTAATTATATGAAAATAGAGTGTCAGTGTACTTCTTCAGGAGTAATGTTTAATAAAAGTAGTAAGAGCACAGGATTACTTCTAAGTGTGTAAGCAGAAGTAATGGTGTTGTCATATAGTTAGTTAATATGTATAATGGTCACAGAGTTGTAGAATGGGTTGAAAAGGGCCTTAAGATCAGGGTATGGGCAGGGACACCTTCCCTTAGACCAGGTTGCTCAAGGCCCTATCCAGACTGGCCTTGATCCCTTCCAGGAATGGAGCATTAACCACTTATTTGGGCAACATGTTCCAGTGCCTCACCACCCTCACAGTAAAGAACTTCCTTATATCCAACCTAAATATCCTCTGTTTAAGTTTGAAACCACAACCCCTTGTCCTGTTGCTACACCCCTGATGAAGAGGCCCTCTTCAGCACCCTTGTAGGCCCCTGCTCTGCTATGAGGTCTCCATGCAGCCTCTTCTCCATTGAGGTTATATCCTTTTTATAAAACTGAGCAGTTTAAAAAAGTGTTGACAGGATCAGTCCCAAATAATCGAAGAGTCATCTGAAATCAGCATATATTTTTTGTGCTTCAAAATCCAGCAACTAATTCTTAAAGAAATGTTTATTGTGCAATGATGAGTGCTACGATCCCCTTCGTATTTTGTCTCTCTGAAGCATTGCTGGTGACTAGAGTCCTACTGCATGCATCCATTCCATCGTCATGGGGTGTCCTGTCCTTGTCCTGTCCACACACTGGAAATAGAGAACACAGTGCTCTGACGATTCAATCTAAAAATAGTTTTGACAACAAACAGGGGAAGATAACTTGCTTAGTAGTGGGCAGGGCAAGAATGCATTCTCATTTGTTTGTTACTGTGGCCTGTGCTCTCAAGCTAATTAATTTTTTAACACAACTAATTTACTCTTCGTCTTCTTGTTTTTTTGCAGAATTTAGATTTTTGACAGTTCTTGAGCTGTACATCAATCACTTTTCCTCTTAAGTACTAAAACGTCAACATCAATACTCTTGAGATTTCAGCTTCCTCTTTCATGTCTTTTCTGATGGGTAACACTAGCTGAGTCCTCTAAATTGAAGTAATTATTTAGTAACAGCTAGAATTAGGTCACTGAAGAATTTGTAGATACTGTTGTTTTTCTGACAGCTGAGTAACAGAAGTTTCATTTTCATTTCTATTCTCTAGTCTTGGTGGAGGTGGCTGAGTATCTGCATCAGTCCCTTCAAAACCAAGGGAAAACAATCCTGGTTTCTTGAGCCTGTTTCCTGGTACTAAGACCTTGGCAAAGAAGTTTGAAGAAAATATCATGGCAAAGGGATGAAGGTTAGCACTGTGGGATTTGAAAGAGGTCCAAACCTTTTCAGATGACAGCTCTTTTACAGTAGATGTAATAAGTGACAATGGGGAAGATGCTTCTTTTGGCAATGGAAAGTACATTTTTCTCACTCAACAGCTTATATTGAGAAATCATCTTCTCCTTCCCTTTTACTTCCTGCCTCGGTTTTTGGCCATCAGCACAGGAGGAGCAGTCAAGAGAAGTTTGGACTGTGCTGCTGTGACTGGAACTTATTGCTGCTCTGTTTTGTTTTGTGGAAAGCAGGCTTTTTTCTATCTTGGTGCCACCATGTAGACTAGAACCTAACCCCCCAAAATCTTGTTTGCTTTGAATAAGCAACACTTAGGTTCTTTTCTAAGTATTGCTCTTTCAGCTCCTATGTAACAGGCAAGAATATCTTCTGAAGGAAAAAAACCCAAAACACAAACAAAACCAATCTCAAGCCAATAACTCAATAAAACTGGCTCCTGACAGAAAACTAATGTACTTTTGATGTACTCAGCTATAGATAGTACTGGCTGCTTTGGGGAAGCAATTCTCAGACTTTAAAATACTTATGTTTGCCTCCTGGAATGTCTTTCTGATACCTGCTGTTGCTGTGTGTGGTAAGGCAAGCTGCAGATCCACTGTCTGGAACAGATGTAGTGGAGCTTGTGGAAAATAGGAGGAGACTTAAAGCTTCTGGATGTGGCTGTTTGCTTTAAAGAAGTCATCTTGTCCTCCATTGCCAGCTGGTAGAGACTGTGTTCTGCATATGGGGGAGCAAGGGGAAGCTCGTAGTACAATGACTTGTTTTTGTCAAAGGTTTTCTACGCACTTTCTAGAACTTTGATGAACTCACTGCTGTGATTATTGCCTTCTGGGACCTGAGGACTTCAGAATACTTCCCATGGATTGGCTAAGAATTCTGAAGAGTGGGAAAAATTATTTATCTATTGCAAAGAAGGAATTTGTTGCACAGAGGTGAGATAGGGTAGCTATAGACCAACTCTGTCATTGAGTCTAATCCCCTGCAATCATACTGAGGGTTGTTACAATTATTACAACAAATGTCTTGTTCAGAGGTTTGCAGAACAGCTGTCTCATAGGATCTGATGGTTGCAGAACATCTGCCACACCGTCACATGTCATCCACCATGAAGTGATTCCTGCTGTTCTGTGGTGAATGCTAAGTCCACACCAAAGCAGTGAGAGGCCAAGAAGAGACAAGTACAGTGTCATAGTAAAAAAAATTATAGAGATTGAGGGAATTGCTCATGTTCTGTCTCTGAGATGACAATAATTTAGCCAGCTACAATTCCTGGATGATCCCAAGAGTCAATCACATTGTCAAAAGTCTAGTTGTTCTGTAGGAAAAGTTTAAATTCCTTTTGATGTGAAATCCAAGGGTCATTTGAACTTGTAGTGAAGTTGTAGCATCCATTCTCCTGGATCCTCTCCATCTTCTTCCCTGGGATAAACATTAAGCTGTCCCTCAAAATGAGTCCACAAGAGCAGGACCCATCTCCCTTGACTTGCAGTGCTTCAACTTTCCACCACCCCTCTCCTAATATATCATCCATCTTCGTTAGTGTGAGCTATCTGTAGTTGAAAGCTGTCAGAATTACCTAGCAGCACAATTTCATTTGAGAAATTACTAATATCAGCTCTTTTATACTGTTGTTCCAAGTCTAGATCCTTGTAATGAAATGAGAAAAAACTTGTTGGTAATGTCAGCACTTTAGTTTATTACTTGTTTGCATTTTTTTCCCTAAAATTTGTGAAGCTGTGTGCGCTAAATTCCACTTGCAGAAATGCATTTTCAGGTAATGATCTAGAAGAATATTTCGAAGGAAGGAGTCCCATCTAGTCCCATTTCTATGCCCAATGAACTGGGACACTACTACATACGTGTCATGCTGTGTACTGCATGTCATTTAACGTCATATTTGGTTCAGTATCCAGTTTTTCTTCTGCATGCTAAAAGAATAGTATATTAAAAGGAGCCTGTTCCATTTTGTTCATTAAGGTTCTGAAAGCTTAAATACATTGAGGGATGTTCCGTGTAAAGTGTACACTGCGGGAGATCTTTAAGATTAAAATAGGTAATTCTATGGCCTGATGAAGCCTCTTTGTTTAATTCTGTTCTTTTAGAAAAAAATAATAAATCTTAAATATGTTTTCAAAATCTAGTATTTGTATCTGTTTATCAAGTCAGCAGAAGGCAGTTCCCATGTTGATGGCACAGCAAATGAGATCATGTTGTAGTGAAGCTGCAACTTCTTCCTATAACTGACATAGAAATGACAGCCGTGACGATTGGAAATGTAAGGCAAGGTTTGTTTGGGTCCTTGGATGATATTATGGTACAGGAATGGGAGTTACACTGATGTAAGACCTCTGATAAGATCCAGAAATACCTAAGATTAGCAAAACCAATTATATGTTGTGTTCCTTTTTCAGTAATGGGGCCTAATCAGGTGTTTTGTGTGTGTTTTTATAGTTTGTGATCATGTTCCCTGTCATATTAATGCCACTCTGTAGTAAGAAGCAAACATTAATTAGCACATAATTTACAGTAGGAAAAGCAGAGGCTTGGGCAGTTAATAAAATTTAAGAGATAATTTTATCTAGACCTGTTTGTGAGATTTCCCAGTACTGCATCTTTATATGCAGTACTAAAAATACATTTTTACTCTCATTTCAGTTTATGCTATATTAAAAGTGTCCATAAACAATTATTTTGGTGTCTTTAAAAAACTGTTCTCAGATGTATGAGTCAGTGCTCAGAAGCTTTAAGCAAAAAGACAGTTAATACCAAATTCAGAAGGTCCAGTTCCAGATGGGTAAGTCATACACCTCAGTGATTCTATGGTCTCCAAAGATACCATGTTGCCTAGTATATTAAAAATTCTTTAGGATAATGTTTTGTCCCAGATTTTTCGGAAGTACTGTGGAATTTCCCTGTCTTTCCTACTTGAAGTGTGATTTTACAACTAACCCATTAAGCACATTGTCAATACTTTTGTAGGAAAGAGGGCCCCAGGTGCCACTGTTGCGTCTATCGACGTGAGGAAGAAATGCTTCTGGTTTCCTATCTTTGTGACATGTCACACATGCTGATGCAGTCTGGGACCCTGTGGGCAGCTAAACATGGACCAGCCCTGTGCCCTGGAAGCAGGGACAGCCTTTGGTCTTTTAAGCAGGGGCACAGCCGTCAGATCAAGGGAAGGGATTATCTGTATTCAGCACTTCCTACGCTGCATCTAGATCCTGCATCCAGTTTTTGGCCACCCAGTTCGCTAGAGTGGGTCCACTGGAGGTCCATGAAGCTGATTGGGGTCTAGAACATTTGTCCTGTGAGCAGATGGGGAGCTGGGTATGTTCAGCCTGGAAAAGAGATGGCTTCAAGGGGAGCTCACAGCTGTCCCCCCATACTTAGAGGGCTATTAGCTAAGAGACAGATTCAGGCCCTTCACAGAGGTGCTTGGCAGGAGGACAGGAAATAATTGACATAAATTGCAACATGAGGTGTTCAGACTGGATATAAGGAAGGACTGTTCCTATGAGAACAGTCAGGCAGTGGAGCAAATTGCCTGGAAAGCCTGTGCAATCTCCATCTTTGGAGGTTTTCAAGACCTGACTGAATAAAGCCTTAGCCAATATGGTGTGACTTTGGGCCTGACCCTGCTTTGTGAAATAGGCTGGAGATTTTCTGAGGCCTCTTCCAGGCTGTCCACACCGAGATGGAGGTAGAGATATGCACAGTCCTTACTTTGACCTAGAGCATCTTTTTGTCCTTTCCAGGGCTAAAAATTGTATCAGTTGCTTATTGTAAAACACAGCCATGTTGTTGGTGCCATTTTATGTCACTTTTGTTGTTAAGACACTTGCCAAAGAGTGGAAGACCTTATTACATGTTGGTGGTCTCTTTAGGCTAAGGATGTTCAGTGTCGCATCTCCTTCTTCCCAATAGATTATGTATAACCTCCAGATTACAGTCTGCCTATATCATCCACCTTCTCTCTTCTTGAAGCAGGGGAGCTACATAGCTGAGAATGAAAATGCAGGGGCTGGAGAGAGAAGCAGCAGAAGTGGGTTTGATTTGCCGGTGAGTTAACACCGCAGGAACAGGCTGTTTAGGTTTAGTCCTGGGTTCCAGGGTCGCTCTCTGATGCTGCAGCTGACTTTTAGCTGGTACCCATTTATTTCCACGTACATAAGCATTAATGGAAGAGAAATCCACATCTTCAAAACCAAGTAAATGTCTTAATTGCTCAGGCAGGGAATTAAGCTTGCTTGTTCACTTTCTCTTTTCCCTCTGCTCTATTCCAGTCCCCATCAATCTTACACTCCTTACTATACAGCCGGAGCAAAAGGGATGAAGCGTATCCTTTGTGTAATTCCCACCAATTCCACAAAAACCTGCACTCTGAGGGCAAGAGCCTTATCCCTGAAAGATGGGTATATGTATTTTCTCAGGCTGCAGAAGTCTGTGAACCCATCCACTTGCTGATACCTCCAACTATGGGGCAGCATGAGTCTTTTCCTGCTCAAACTGCAGGCTTTGGATAAAATTGGTTATGGCTGTTTTGCTTTGGCAAGGTTTCTACAGTTACTGTGTATTAGAGTTGCTATAGACACTTCCCAGATCAAACCTCTGATAGGAGCATGATGCTGTCTTTATGGAAGACATAATTCTCCTTTATTTTCTTTATGCTCCTATCTTGTGACTTGCAATCCAATTTAGAATTTTATATCCTGGGTTATTTATGGTGACCAGCTGTGGCTAATGGTGAGGCTGTATTTCTGTAAGTATTGCTGATTTTGATCAGGAAGGACCCTCTTCTAGAAAATATGCAATGTCCTTAATGCCTTCAGCAAAGGTAATCTCCACACCCAGTGAAATCACTGGAAGGCAGCTAGTGGTTTATTTGCATTTGCAATTGTCAAACACTGCTCATGGTTTCAGCCCCTGAGAAATCCATGGGGCTGTTTGTTTCGCTTAGGGAACAGAATATCACCATTTACTGAGAAGTACAAGGTGGAAATAGTTTCATTAGAGGGTGTTAAATTTTATAGTTCCTTCATCAAATGTGTCAGATTAATAGGAAGAAAGTATTTTAAATAGTTGGCTTTAATTAGAAGAATAGAGGAGTCTGCCAACAACAATAATCCATTTTTGGTGACCAAGTGTTTAACTAATTTAGAAGTTATTCCATTTCTTCTTAATTATGTTCTCATTTATTGAAGTTTAATCTATTTAGAAAAATACGAGTCCTAATGGTATGCTTCACAGAGCACAAATTATGTTGCTGTTTTTTTAAATTCATTCTCGATTTTCAAGTCTCTCCATTTTACTATTACATTCTGTAATGCTTTTAGCATCGTTTGATACATCTGGTCATGAACTGTCATGTTGCTCTTAGATTTACCAGTTGGTAAGTATTTGCATCTGTTACAAAGGCTCCGTTTTACGGTCTCTATATCATTGCCAAGCTGAGACCTTGATCAGCAGTAAAGAAACAGAGATGCTGATAAATGCTTTTGTCATCTCAAGGACTGATTACTGTAATTCACTCTTTTAGAGACTCAGCCCATACTGTTAGAAAACTGCAACTGACACATTATGTTGCCATGAGGATTCTCTTCAAAATGAGATGTGAATGTATTGCACTGATTAGTAAATAAAAAGAAATCATTAGAATTTTCATTAGAAAAATGTATTTGGGGCATCTTACAGCATTACTAATATGAGCCTATCATGTAATCATTTTGGTGCTCTGCTCCTTCCTATAGATCATCCAATTTACTGAGTGTCCCGATGAAGTCTATTAAGATTTGTACATCATCAAGAGAGTAAATTATCTATTGATATTCTCTAAGCAGAATTTGTGTTTTTTTCAGTCAATGTGGAAATGCTTTGTATTTACTTGAACATTTGAATTGCAGGTTTTCCTATTCCTGTTTTCAATTTGCAAGTGTATAATTATGGGCTTGGATGAGTCTTCCTGAAAGCTAATTAATCACAGAGTGAAATTCACCAAATGACAGTCTAGATTCAATGATAGATTTTGAATATGAAAATTTCATAGAAGGTATTGTGCTATTTTTGCAATTTTCTCCAACTATTTGCAGTTTTATCAGAAAACGGAGAGAAATAATTCTCTTTCTTCTCCTGAACAAATCTCTTTTTCAGTGTTACATAGGTGAGAAAATCCTGTCTTTTAGCTGTCCTAAGCAGAATAATCAGAGTGGTTTTAGTGACATGGGTGATAGTGCTAATGTGTTTATGCATGCTGTCAGCACTGTCTAATTAGCAGCCTTATGTTAGTGAAGTCTTTTTCCCTCTAAGAGGAAGCCTGAACCTCTAAAAAGTAATTTGAAAAGGTCAGTTTCAGAGGAAAAGCAGCTCATGCTTTTTATTCCAATGACTAAATGGAAGCTTTCCATTCTAGTAGATTCTTGCTTATCTGTTTTTTGGTGGCAATAAAATAAAGGTCTACAGCAAAACACAGACTTTGGAAAAGTCCAGAAATTCCACTCCAGTGGATCCACTGGATCAGGCGTGTTTCTGACAATTTAGGTTTTAGCTGTATAGCATTTCATTTCATTCTACTGTGCCTAGGGAAAGCATCTTCCAATGCATTCACTTGCTATTTGAAACATTTTTTGATCAGAGAGAATATACAGGCAGGAGGGCTCTGGAATGCGGGAGCTGAGACCTAGTTTGTACTGAATAACTACTGCTAAGCTTTTTTCCACCTGCGCCAGTTGGGTGAGGAACCAACAGAAAAATGTGGCAGTTTATTAAGCCTGTTGTTTGTTGAAGAGAAATTCATTATTTGCACTGAAATGAAGGAAGAGGAGTGTAGAAGCTGGTTTTCTCTTTGAGAATGAGGCTCAGAGAAAGCGCACAGGCTCAGAGCCACACTCAGGAGATGAGGTGTTTCTGTACAAATTTCTCTTCCAGCTTAAAGCTCTGATACAAGTTAAAGGATTTGCTATGTGAGATGCTAAATCAGCCAAGAAGGTCTCTAGAATATTTCCTTCTTATAACCTGGTTTCTAACCTTGTAATTCAGGGGTTGAATTGTCTTGTTAAAATAAACATATTCTGTTTTGCAAAGCACTATCAGAGTCTCAGTTAGGCTGATAGATGGGATACACTTTCTCTCCAGGGTTAATTAATGTATATAAAGCAGAATATACAGGTATTTTCATCTACATAGTGGTATATAGATGTGAGGTCTCTACACAGCTTTCTCTTCTTCAGTTTGAACAGCCCCAACTCTCTCATCCTATCTTCATACATGAGGTGCTCCAGTCCCCTCATCATCCTTGTGGCCCTCCTCTGGACTTGTTCCAACAGTTCGATGTCCTTTGTATGTTGAGGACACCAGAACTGCAAACAATACTCCAAGTGAGATCTCAGGAGAGCAGAGCAGAGGGGCAGGATCACCTCCCTCAACCTGCTGGTCTTCCCCATCCCTCCAGGAGCAGGGGGAGAAAAAAGAGGGAGAGTGAGTGAGCAGCTGTGTGGTTCTGAGTTGCCAGCTGGGCTTAAACCAGGACACTTGGTCATTGCCTATTTTGGGAAGTTAGCACTTTTTGATATGTTTATTGTTTACTAAAATAACAGCATTCCTGAAACCATCACTGTTGAAATAAACAAGTTTTCGTATCCCAGCATCTTGAAAAGACAAGTCTTTCATTTTAATAATTGTTTAGAAGGGAGAGATTAAAAATAGAAAGAGTTTCTGCATTATAAAGTTATTTTGTTTTGCTTTATAAACTCAGAAGGCAACATCTTCAAGTCCTGTGTAAGCTTGTCGTAGTCCAAAACGTTGATGTTGCTGAAATCTGTTAAAGTTTCATCAAAATTCTGGAAAAAAATTATCTTATACCAAATATCTGACATTGCTCTATTTATTACAAAATATTTCTTAATTTTCTTCCTTTATTCCAAGAAAAGGTTTTTTAGTTCTGGTAATGTGGTAATAATATGAGAGAAAGTTTTGTTTTTTTTTCCCCCCCATGACATGTTTCAATACTAAAATAATATGATCCCTTCAAAGGGGTTTCTGTATATTCTATATATTCTGTATAAATACGTACAGGATTGTATATAAATATATACAGGGTAGTCGTAAAACTCGTTGAAATTTGTCTTCTTTAATGGACAATTTGATGGTCTGTTCAAATAAATTCTTCTTTGAGGTCTTATTTCTTGCTACTGGCTTGCTTGCTAAGCTTCTTAATCTCTGCTTCAGTTCATTAGACAACGATGTGTGTTTCCAATGACTAAAGCTGTAAGCTTGACTTGTGCTGACAGTAGCAGTGTATCAGTCCATGCCATTGTCGCTCCTTACGTAAGTGAATGAGGGAGCTGAAGCAGGAGCAGTGGAATATGGCCATTAACTTTTCTTTAGCGTGTCCAACTTTTTAGTGTGTAGTCTTGGTAGAACTTCTTCTATATTGCAGTTTATAGCATTGAATTAAGGAGACGGGACGTTGTTCTGATTTGCTGAATCTCATCACTCTGAATATTAGAAAAGATGGGTAGGGAATTATCATGACAAAAGAGGTATACTTGCAGCTGCGTAACTGAAATAAAATTCCTCTTCAGCTTACACAGCATTAGTGGTGCTGAGAAATCAGTTTTGTGCTGATAAAGGTCATGTTTCCAGATGGGGAAAAGAGTTAGTGTAGTAGATAATTTGCAGCTGCCCCTTTTTATGGAGAAATCTGTTTGGGAGGGCTGGTTCCCTAAGCTGAGGGAGCAAGTGTGGCCTGAATTTTACTTTTCAACAGTTCTCTGAATCCCTAAGAGGTTATACTTACATCCTGTGAATGTAGAATAGGTTTTGTGTGGTTGCTGATGCTTTTGTAGATCTGATAGGAGTCTGTTCTGTTTCACTCACTGTTGAGATTAATATATCTCAACATGCATGTATTTAAATGTTTAGAAATGTATAGCATAAGCTGTGGGCTTCCTAAACAGCATCTCTTTCACTGTGTGTTGAGAGATGGTTGGACAATATTCAGCCATTAGTTCTAATACATGAGACCACCTGCACTTTTTAGTCCTTGTGAAAAAGTAAGTCGCCTCTTAAGGACTGGCAAAAGCAGACAAACTGGATGCCCTCCTTGTTGCAGGATGATAGAGTTGGATCAGCATTCTTCAGCAAAGGGATCTCATGTTTTCCAGTTCACTTTAAGCTGTTGAATTTCAGGGTATGCATGGTGGTCTAGATGCTTTTGCAGGTCTGTTAAGGGTACAACAGGACATGAGCAGTCCCTGTTTCTAGGCCTGTATGGTTTTATGGTTTGTTTAGTTTTTGATTTGGGCTAACAGGGCTATTATTGTACCATCCTTTTTTTTTTTTTTATAGTATTATATTTTAAGTGATATAAAGGCACTTTATTTTATAGTAAATAAAGTTACCATGTTTCTGTAATGCTCTCCAGATATTCCTATATCAAGTAAATGCAGTTTTCATTTTGTATGTGCCAAACAATAATTTGGATCTCTATCTCCTTGAAGTAATCTTTTTTTGCATTCATCATTTTTGCCGTTGGTCGTACTCCAGGATTTATATTTGAACCATGGCAATCCGAGTGCTGTGAAAGTCATTGTGCACTATGAGCCAATGGGGGAAGGAAGCTTGGAACTTTTAATGGAGCTTTAATTTCTTTCTCAGTTAAAAAAAAGAAAGCATTTAAATAAAGACCCAGGATTGTGACTATGAGCTGTTAAACAAAAATTAATATAAAATGTTCCTGCTGTTAAAAGTCCGAATGCTACAGGATAAGCCCTGGGTAACATGGCTCCTGCATAGGACCAGCACTTCAGATGATCCCATGCTGACAGACCAGTATTTATTTATCCAGTTTTAATGTTTATTTTAGAAGTGGTAGGTGTGGGTATCTCTTGGAGTGTTCTTGCAGAAAAAAATAAGCTAATATGGTGAGGTATAGAACAGACAGAACATCAGAACATCCTGTCCCATTTTCTTTCCTGAAAAAACATTCCTGAATATTTGTGTGTCTGTTGATCTTGAATAAAGCAATTCTGGAAAACATGACTGGTCATAGCACATCTATGAAACTTGTGACACGGAAAACGTTGGAAGGCCGAAGAGATGTCAAGCTTCTGAGTTAGTTTCATGGGTTCAGCAGTAGCAGTCATTTTTCTCCTTCTTGGTAGCTGGTACAGCGCTGTGTTTTTGATTTTGGGCCTGGGAACTGCACTGATAACACCAGTGTTTTCAGTTACTGATTGGTAATGTTTTGGTCTGACCAAGGACTTTCTAAGCCTCATGTCCTGCCAGGGAGGAGAGGAAGCAGGGAGGAAGCAGCAACAGGACACCTAACCCAAACTGACCAAAGAGGTATTCCGTACTGCAGCACATCATTCCCAGGATGTAAAAACAGAGAGCAGAGACGTGGAAAGTTGGGGGTGCACTGCTTGGTTGGGATGGGTATTGGTGGTGAACAATTGTATTCTTTTTTATTGTATTTCTCTTATTATTGTTATTGGTGGTAGCAGTAGTGGTTTGTGTTATACTTTAGTTACTCAACTGTTATCTCAACCTGTGGGAGTTGCATTCTTTTGATTCTCCTCCCCATCCCCACAGGACTGGGGAAGAAAGAGGGGGGAGTGAGTGAGCAGAACTGCGTGAGTGGTAGAGGTTTAAACCACGACAGTTAGCCAGACCTTTATTAGGAAGTGTTCTGCAATTCATGATGATGTTTCTATATACCGTAAAAATTAATGAAGCCAGTCAAGAGAAACAGGTTTTAAGCAGATCAATATAACATACTGCTCTTTTAACGGAGGACAAATCTGAGATGAAGAAGATAGATAAGTCTTAGGGCTAATTTAACATGACTTTAGATCCAACCCATTGGAGGCTCCAGAATTGTTCCTGTAGAAATTTTGCTTTGTAATATTTTTGGGATCACAAATATAACTAGTGTATAAGTCTTAAATCTTACATCATTAAATATTTACTGCCTCATGAAAGTCTATAGGTGAAATGATTAGAAAAGCTCTGCTGTTCAAAAAAAAAAGCTGTCAAAAATATTTGGTAGGATGAGTCCATGAAAAGTATTATCTTTTAAATACTAGAGTTTTACTCGTTGAAGCAAATAACTATAATCCTGTGGATAAAATGTTATTTCAAAGCATATGCTAAAAATATAAACAAGGAACAGTATGAGAAAATTTCAGAATTGCTTTATTTATTTGTGACTGTTTTTGTCTGAGGAACCCATACACCACTCATTTGCAAAACCTCACATTTGGAGTCTAACTTTGGTTGTATTCCATGAAAGCCCTTATTTGCATCATCTCTCTGTGTGAGTATGGGCTGACATGGAGGAACTTCTGACTTGTTAGTAGACTTGACATCTGAGCAGGGAATATAAGTCATGGTTTAAGCTCAGCCAGCAACTAAATACCACCCCATTGTCATGGTGGGGTGGGGAAGAGAATTGAAAAAAAAGGTAAAAAATCCATGGGTTGAAATAAGAACAAAGCAAAATATAACTAATGCTATCCACAACAGCTATAATAAATAATAGGAAATGAAAAGAGCACAAGGAATAAACCCCAAGAAAGACACGTATTGCACAACACAGTTGCTCACCACCTGCTTACCAATGCCCAACCCATTCCCAACCAGTGACAGGCATCTCCTGGCCAACTCTCCCAGGTTAATAAACTGGGCATGACGTGCTGTGGTATGGAATACCCCTTTGGTTGGTTTGGGTGAGGTGTCCTGTCTCTGCTTCCTCCTGCCTTCTTGTGCCCCTTCTCCCTGGCAGAACATGAGAGACTGAAAAGTCCATAATTTAAAGCAAGCACTACTTATCAGCAACACACACATCAGTGTGTTATCAACATTATTCTCACATTAAAGCCAAATCAGCCCTTTGGTTACTAGAAAGAAAATCGACTCTATCCCAGCCGAAACCAAGACAGTTACATTTTTTTTTAAAGGTATGGTTTCTTGTGCTCAACCATTAGCTTATGTTTAGCTTCCTCATATGGAATAATGACCGTGTTCCAAATACAGTTTTGACTGATCTTTAGCAATTTACAGTTCTTTATTAAAGGAACTTATTTAAGGATGCGCAAATCTTTGGTTGAATATATCTTGTATTAAGACAATGCATCTGTGTGAGAGTCAGGAATAATCCATCTCTACAGCCCATTAATCATCTGCCATAGCATATCTCAGTGAACGTTCATGAGAATGCAGTAAGTTCTTGTTATGATTTTTAATTTGATATTTACAGCAGTCAAAAGTGTGATGATAGACATTTTACACAACAAGGTCCTTGCTTTGGCAGTATGAGCTAAAATTATATTATGAGGTAGCTGCAGAGTGTCATAAAGATGAGGGGTAAAAATGCTAAGTGAAATAACAATTGATTTTTGTGATGAAGTAGTCTCTTCTGGAGTTTAAAGCGTAAGATATTCTTTGGCTAAAGCATTTGACTGGGACTCAGGAAGCAAGTCCAAATCTCCCGAGTCAACAAGTTTGTTGTATAGTCCTTAATGTAGGAAAACAGAACATGAGGGGAGAAACTGGATCATCAGGCAAGCTCCATAGTACAACACCCTCCCATTAATTGATTAATTTCTAGGGAAGTGCCTAATTTCCCTGTTCTTTGAATCCTCTGCTGCAAAACAGGATTAACATTTTCCTTCTTTATATGTGGGAGGATGCTGTTTTTAATTATAGCATTATGCTAAATAGAAGGATGGAGAAAGATCAATAAACAAATTTGTAAGAGCTGTTAATAAAAGCTAAGTTTGAACAATCCAAACATATATAATGTCATGTCTGGCTGTCACAGTTCTACTCTCTATGCTTTAACTGAACTAATGGATTTGAGTGGTAATTCTTAATTCATCCATGAGTCTTGCTGTATATTGAGAATATGAGAACAGCTGTACTGGGTCAGTTCAGCCTGGACTTCCTTAGTAGTTGGAAACCTGATGTTGTGGTTTAAGCCCAGCTTGTAACTCAGAACCATGCAGCCGCTTGCTCATTGCCCCCCTTCTTCATCCTCCTGCTCCAGAAGGGATGGGGAAGGGAATCAAAAGAATGTAACTCCCACGGGCTGAGATAAGAACAGTCCAGTAACTAAGGTATAACACAAACCACAGCTGC